>RJWJ010024667.1:0-24638 GCA_004363605.1 Indri indri | reverse complement strand
GGCATGCGCCACCATGCTCGGCTGATTTTTTTCTATATATATATTTTTACCTGTCCAATTAATTTTCTTTCTATTTTTGGTAGAGATGGGGTCTCGCTCTTGCTCAGGCTGGTCTCGAACTCCTGAGCTCAGAACGATCCGCCCACCTCGGCCTCCCAGAGTGCTAGGATTACAGGCGTGAGCCACCGCGCCCGGCCAGGTCTTGTTTCTTGATCCATTCTTACAATCTCTGTCTTAATTGGTGCATTTAGACCATTGGTGTTCAAAGTGATTATTGATAAAGTTGGATTAATATCTATCATATTCGTTCTGTTTTCTATTTGCTGCCCTTGTTCTTTGCCCCTGTTTTTGTGTTCCATTCTTTTTCTGCCTTTCGTGGCTTTCATTGAACATTTTTTATAATTGTATTTTTTCTCCTTTATAGGCATAGCAGTTGTAATTCTTTTCAAAATTTTTTTTAGTGGTTGCCCTAGAGTTTGCAATATACATTTACAACTAATTGAAATCCACTTTCAGATAACGTTATGCCATTTTGTGGGTACTGTGAGTTCCTTATAATACTAAAATAATTGTAATTCTTCCCTCCCATATCTTTTATCGTTGCTGTTATTCATTTCACTTACATAAGCATAAATAGGCATATATATGCATACATAATCATATACATTGTTGCTATTATTGTTTTGAACAAATTGTCTGTTAGATCAATTAAGAATTAGAAAAATAAAAGTTTTTATTTTACCTTCACTTATTCCTTCCTTGATGCTTTTCCTTTCTTTGGGTAGATCTGAGTTTCTGACCTTTATCATTTTCCTTTTCTCTAAGGAATTTCTTTGAATGTTTCTTGAAAGGCAGGTTTACTGGCAACAAATTCCCTCTATTTTTGTTTGTCTGAGAAAGCCTTTATTTCTCCTTCACTTTTGAAGGAATTCTGCAGGGTACAGAATTCTAGGTTGGTAGCGTTTTTTTCTCACAACACCTTAAAGAGTTTACTCCATACTCTTCTTGCTTGCATGGTTTTTGAGAGGAAGTTGGATGTAATTCTTATTTTTGCTCCTCTATAGGTAAGGTGTTTCTTCTCTTGGCTTTTTTTCAGGATTGCTTCTGTATCTTTAATTTTCTGTAGTTTGAAAATGATATGCCTAGGTATAGTTTTTTGTTGTTGTTGTTTTGCATTTATTCTGCTTGGTGTTCTCTGAGCTTCCTAGGTCTTCGAATTTGGGAAAATTCTTGCTCGTTATTGTTTCAAATATTTTTTCTCTTTCCTTCTTCTTTCTTCTCCTTCTGGAACTCCCATTAGGCATATGTTGCACTTTTTATAGTTGTACTACAGTTTTGGATATTCTTTTTCGCTCTTTTACTTTTCAGTTTTGGTGGTTTCTATAGAGCTCTCTTTAAGCTCAGAGATTCTTTCCCCGGTTATGTCCCGTCACCCAATAAATCCATTAAAGGCAGTCTTTATTTCTGTTACGGTGTTTCTGATGTCTTGCATTTCTTTTTGGTTCTTCCTTAGAACTTCCACCTCTCTGCTTACATTGCCCATCTGCTCTTGCATGTGGCCTGCTTTATCCATTAAAGCCCTCAGCATCTTAGTCATAGTTGTCTTAAATTCCTGGTCCAATAACTACAACATTCCTCATGTATCTGAGTCTGGTTCTAATGCTTGCTCCGTCTCTTCAAAGTCTTGTGATGTTTTTCTTGATGGACAGATGTGATGTGCTGGGTAAAGGTAAGTAAGCCTTTAGCAACGTGTGGTAAGATGTGGGGAATGGAAAGCTTTCTGTAGTCCTATGATTACGTCTCAGTCTTCTAATGAGCCTGCACCCCTGGATTGTGAAGTTCGCATGTGCTTCTCAGTATTTTTTTTAATCCCTCCGTTTGGTGAAACAGGATGGGGGCTGGAGTTTGATTTTTCCCTTCCCCCAGGTCACTTAGGCTCTGATAATATCCCAGCAGAGTATGCTCTGGTTAAATAGTTTCTCCTCAGGGCAAGTCTTGTTAAGGATAGAATGTTCTGGCATATTTCAAAAGGGTTCTTTTCCCCCGCCCACTGCCAGAAGCAGGAGAGAACTGTGAGAACCTCGTCAAGCTCATGGAGGTAAAACTCACAAAAGTGTTGGGGCTTCTGATTACTGATTCCCCCTGGAGTTTTTATCTCTCAGGCTTGCTCACACTGAGCCTTCAGCAATTCATCAAGTATGGTTTAGGTTTCCCTACTTTGACACTGGTTCCTATAGAGGTTTGTGGTTGGGGGTTTTTGCTCCAGCAAACCATGATTCTTTGCACTTACTTGTTGGTCTCCCCAGTTTTGGAGGCAGTGGTTTGCCCCATGACCTCACCTCTGAAGGATCTAAAAGGTGACTTGTTGATTTTTGTTTGTTCAGCTTTTTGCTTATTAGAATGGAATGGCAACTTCCAACTTCTTACATGCCAGACTAGAAACTGGAAGTCCCCAAAAGATTTTCAACAGGAGTCAGCCTTCTCCTCTTAAGCACAAAGATTTTCTCAAGGCCACATTGCTTATCAGGGCTTCAAACGGACCATCATCCTTGATCTCCTGACTAGGCTCCAGTGCTCTTTCCACGTTGTCAAGCTCACTCTCAGAATGACGGAGCATCTTGCTTAAACTTCCTTGCTGTGCATATGTAAGGTGTTATTACTCTTATAGAGGTGGGATTAAGTTTTAGGGCAAGGACAACTTTTTGAAAGGGTAACTTTGAGGGCAAAAACATTGACTTTACCTAGTTTACAACTTATTCGAGGACTGGTTAGAAGGGTCTGTTTTAAATTTTCTTTTTAAATTTTCAACCAGAAGAGTAGAAACTACTTAAGGAGTGTGGGAGAGCAAGGCAGAGGAGGATGGCTCTCAGATGTGCTCTTTGTAGCTTTTACTTTCTTTTTTCTTTAGACAGAGTCTCGCTCTGTTGCCCAGGCTAGAGTGCAGTGGTATCATCATAGCTTATAATCTCAAACTCCTGCCCTCAAACGATCCTCCAGCCTCAGCCTCCCAGGTAGCTGGGACTACAGGCATGTGCCACCACACCGGCTGATTTTTTTATTTTTTGTAGAGTCAGGATCTTGTTATAATGCTCAGGCTGATCGCGAATTCCTGGTCTCAAGCGATCCTCCCATCTCAGCCTCCCAAAGTGCTAGGATTACAGGCATGTTCCTGGCCACTTTACATTTTAATAATATCAGCTGAAGCTATGATAGCAACAAAATGAAAATAGCTTTGCAAAGATAATTTATTAAATTTTGTTTAAGTAATCAAATCAAGGACATTTAATTGTAGTATTGTTTAAACTGCACTCCAGATGTAATAAGAAAGTCTAGATGATATCCTAGTTTGCCCATAAAAGTTGTATGAGAAATCTGAATATAGTATGGAAAGAATAATACCTTCTTCCCACTGTTGTTGGTGCATATGATACAATGCTTGTCAGTAGCTTCAAATTGATAAAAATGCACAATAAATTTGTGTTGATTTGAACTCTATTATGCCTTTCATCAGTACTTTTATTTCAGAAATTTTGCAAATTAAAAACAAAGAGGAAGATGAGATACAGAGGGGATAACAGAGAAGATGTATCATACTGTGGAGAACTAAGATAAACAATCATATAATTTTGGAACTTGTAGAAATTTAGGTACATTTTTAGTGATTTCAGCAACCTCATTTTACAAATAAGGAAACTGAGAGCCTGAGAGACTAAATGACTTGTCTAAAGACACTCAGTAGGAGAGAGCCAGGTCTCCAGAATGTCACTCAGTTGCTTTATTTTTCAGAAGGCTCAGAGATGATTTCTTCTGAAAGCAAGAATGCAGCTATTTTATCTGCTTCCCTAAAGGCTGCCAGGAATCAATCAACTGTGAGTGAGGGATTGTACTGTTTACCCCAACAATGTGCTATCAACTCTTCAACCATTTGTTAGGCCATCAAATTGACCTACTGTCCTTATACCAGTGGAGGCAGGGCATATACCTACCTGAAGGTCTGCTATCAGGTAGGGAGTGATGCAAAAATATGAGTGGAAGGGGAAAAAGTCCAAGACTCGGAAATAGGACCTTGGGCTGGCTAAGTGGTGTCACTTAGCTTATTGTACCATCATAAAATTATTATCTTTGAAAAAAATTATTTTCCAATTAGTTTTTCTCATAGGGTTGCCATATGTTCAGTACTGAAATTATACAGCCTTGTATTTTAGCTGTCTATCTGGTAAAAGTAAAAAAAATAAAATAAAATAGAGCATGCAAAGATTTAAAAATTAATTAGACTTTAAAAATTTTGAATTATATGTATGTATATATACACATGCACACAATCGTCACTCAAGGATGGAGATATGTTCTAAGAAATGTGTCATTAGGTGATTTTGTCATTGTGCAAACATCATAGAGTGTACTTACACAAACCTAGATGGTATAGCCATCTACACACCTAGGCTATATAGCCTATTGCTCCATTTCTAGGCTACAAACCTTTACAGCATGTTATTGTGTGAATGTTGTAGAGAATTGTAACACAGTAGTATTTGTGTATCTAAATCTACCTAAACATAGAAAAGGTAATACTTTGTGCCAGGATGTTACAATGGCTATGATGTCACTAGGGGATTTAAATTTTTGAACTCCAGTATAATCTTATGGGACCACCATGGTGTATACATTCTATCATTGACGAATACATCATTGACCCAAACGTCGTTATATAGTTCATGACTATATGTATGATTCAAAATTGAAATTCAACACATTCAACCTAGTTGTATGTTGAATTTTATGTTAGTAAGTTCATAATTACTGTAGAAATGTGTATGATTCCTCTCTTAAATACTTCCATAGAAAAATTTTTCAATACGCAATGTATTGAATTATATATGGACTGATTATAAAGAGTGCATTCAAACTAAAATGTTCTGTTTTCTTCAAAATTCCATACAATTTAAAAATAATTATTTCTAAGAAGAATATAAAATAAATCAATATTTTACAAACAATAAATCCAAAATATCAGCTGAAATAAGCAATAATTTTAAAAATTCAATCTTTATTCCCCACCCTCTTTGCCGTGTTCTCTATTTTTGAGGAACACATCTGGAAATCCTGTTCTTTAGCTTCAGCCGAAGCTCCTTTTGAACATTTCACCTTTTTTGTTAAGTAGAAAAAAAGGGCCCTTGGAACCAGATCAACATGGTTTCAAATCCTTTTTCTACTTCTTACTAGCTGTGGAAACTGCGTCAATTTATTTTACTTATCAATATTCTCCTCAGAAACTGAAGGTTATCATTCCTACCTTGAAGGTTTTTTTGAAGACTAAAGAAAATCTAGGTATACAAACCCCTATCAAAAGCACACAGTGTGATATCTGAGCTGGAAATGTGCTCTGGATTTGGAATACTATCCTCTTCCTTTTGGGTCAGTGCAGTGTTTTCCAACATGTTTATTAAAAAACAAAACAAAACAAACAAAAAGACTCTAAAAAGGATTACAGGGTCAAATAAATTTAGGTGGAAGCTACATACACAGTCTTTCTCTTTGGTATAAGAAAATGCACATTAGCATATTTAAGGTTCTAAGGAAGTTTAATCTGCTGTTTTCCAGTCTTATTTGAGCGCAGATTTTCTTTAGTCTCTAGAGAACATAAATTAATGGTTTTGGGGAACTCAGGTTGGGGAAAATTGGGCCAGAAAATAGGGAGGTATGGGTAATGGCTTTAAAACTCTTGAGAGAACAGGGGAAAAATTTAGGAAAAAAATAGGGACAGCTTGTGTAGGCTTCCATTCCCATTAGAGCTTCCTCCCCTTTTCCAATTAGAGTGTGGGTCCCTCAGAGGAAGACTTTTAGACTTTCCCATCAAAGTACCCCTAAAGCAAGGGACAGAGATCACTTATTTTATCATGAAAGCCCAGGAGAATCTCCTATGCTACTCCATAAGATATCTGTTTGTTTAAATATAAAAATAAAATTTTAATTATGAAAAAGTAAATGATTTAAGAATTTCCTACACACACACTCACACACAAACACACACACATACACATATATACACACACATTCATTTTCCAAGCAAACTTATGTTCCTGGAAGATGTGTTATATTTCATACTTATTGGATATATACATGCAGACTCCCTGATGTAATACTGAGCAGCCATGAGAGGAGTACATATTCCCCCCATGAGAAGAAGACCTTAGGTTAGCCAGTCTACAAATGTGGACTGTGTCCCCTAGTCCGGATAGTGTTTTAGGGTCTGAACAAGGAGGCAGACAGAGTTTGCACCAAATTCTTACAATTTTGTGTCCCTTGACTATTTTTGGGGGTATGTTGAGTGTGAGGAGGGAAGAAGTGAGACAGCCAATAAACTCATAAAATGATAAATAAGGCCAGGCGAGGTGGCTCACACCTATAATCCTAACACTTTGGGAGGCCGAGGCAAGAGCATCGATGGAGGTCAGGAGTTTGAGACCAGTCCAAGCAAGAGTGAGACCCTGTCTCTACAAAAAATAGAAACATTAGCCGGGTGTGGTGGTATGCGCCTGCAGTTCCAGCTACTTGGGAGGCAGAGGCAGGAGGATCACTTGAGCCGAGGATTTTGAGTAGTGAGCTATGATGATGCCACTGTCCTCATGCCTGGGCAAAAAAGTGAGATCCTGTCTCAAAAAAAGAGAGAGAGAGAAATGGTAAGCAAGATAACTTTTAGCACTGATTGATGCTATGAAGAAGATGCAACAGGGATATAGAGTGACTGATGGAAGCTACTTGAACCAAAGGGTCAGGGAGGCTGTTTTGAGGTTGAAGCCCACTGCAGTGGTGTGAATGTTTGTGTCCCCTCAAAATTGACAAGTTGAAATCCTATTCCTCAAGGTGATAGTATTAAGAGGTTGGGTTTTTGGGGAGGTGCTTAGGTCATGGCAGCCCTCATTAATGGATTAGTGCCCTTATAAAAGAGGCTCCAGAGAGATCTCTCGCCCCTTCTGTGAGGACACAGCTAGAAGGTGCCATCTATGAACTAGGAAATGGGCCCTTACCAGACATCAAATCTGCTTTCGCATTGGTCTTGGACTTTCCAGCCTCCAGAACTATGAGAAATAAATTTCTGTTGTTTATAAACTTACCATTTATGGCATTTTTTTACTGCAGCCCTAATGGACTAAGACACTCACTGATAAGAAAAATGACATGCAACAATTTGAGAGAAGAGTTTTCTAGGTTGAAGTCAGAGTACCTGCAAAAGCCTGAGGATAAGAAGGTTTTGTATGTGTTTTCCTTTGGATTTCCCATGACAGACCCTGAGATAAGGACTGGAATACAGGTAGTTTATTTGGGAAGTCACTCCAGGAAACACCAGAGAGGAAAAGAGAAGGTGGACAGGGAGAGAGAAAAGCCAATAAAGGGTGTGTTGAAAGTGAGTTTCTGCTATGGATAATGGGGGCTCATTTCCCTTGGGGTGGACCCCTTTGAGGAACAATTTGAAACATACTTCAGGATCAACCCACCAGAGACTTGAGAGGCTGGGACATGTATCTGCCTTCTCCCCTATGCCACTGATTGAGTGTAATTCTTGAGTGTTAACCTCTGTACTTCCAGGTGCTAAAGATAGGAAACTGTCAGAGCATTGAAAAGTTTTCAACCGCAGACAGGATAAGGGGAGGGCATCCACAGTGTCTGTCTTCCACAGACTGTAACTCAAAGCCAACTTGGTTAGAACATAGTGGGGGAAACATGGAGGGAGATGAGTTTGGAGAGGTAGGCAGAAGCACGATAATTTGTAGCTTTGCCTGTTTCAAGTCCGTTTGCAACGAGTGGCCATTGGAGGGTTTAAGTGGGCAAATGATCTGATACGATTAAGCCTTAGGAAGATCAGTATGGGTTTTTGTGTGGAAAACAACCTGTAGAGAGGCAAAATGAGAAGTAGCAAGACTAGGAAGCTATTGTAGTAGTCTGGACAAGAGATCATGGACAGTTGGGTTCAGTGGTCAATTGTTAGTCTTCATCTTACTGAATCTATAAAAGGTATTTGGCACAGTGATCACTTACTGCTTTTGAAACACTTTCCTGTCTTGGTTTCTGGAATAGCATTTTCTCTTGATTCTCCTGAAATCTCTCAGGGACTCTTAGCCAGTCTCCTTTCTTGGAGAGCTCCAGGACTCAGTCCCAGGACATCTTCTCTATCTATATACACTCCCTAGGGGATCCCATATAGTCGTATGGCTTTAAATACCAGCTGCATCCACAAGTCCTTTGCATGGTATCTCCAGCCCAGAACTCTAGCTTGATCTTGGGAGTCATTTCTGTTACTGCCAACTTCATTACAATTTGGGTGTCTGATTGACCTTTCAAACCCAGAATGTTAAAACTGGAACTCTTGATTTCCCTCACCCTTGCAAATGGTGGTGGGGTAAAGGGTGCAGCAGTAGAGGTGGTGGAAGTGGTTAATTGATGGAACATTTCAGAGGCAGAGCCAGTAAGACTGAACAGTGGACTAGACATGAGGATGAGAGAGGAATCTAAGACGGCAACTCAGTGTCGAACTGAAAAATTGGATAGATGGAGGAGGACAAGTAGATTTGGCAGAGAAAAGTAATGGTTCTCATTTGACCATATTAAGTTTGAGATACCTGTTTGGTATCCAGATGGGGAGTGTGAGGTATTTGAGTGCTCTGTTTAAAGGAGAAATTCCCTCATGCATATTTTAAAAACTAAATTATATTTTAAAAACTAAATTAGAATTTACAAAGGTGCAGCCCCTATAAAAGCTCTCTGTTTCTCTGTTTATTGGGACTGCAGAGCTGAAGTTGTCCAATCATTAAACGTTTGAAAGGAGTTGAGGATAAACTTTCTCTGTGGTGTATCCTGAAGGTTAGCAACTGAAAAGGCTCTGCAAACATTGTCACGTAGATTCCGGCATAAAAAAATCTGTCAGAGCCATGTCAGTCCTTTTAAAATCCTCTGTTCAAATCCCTCTGAACATTTCCGTCTCATTTGGAATAAAAGTCCGTACTATGACTAATCTGGCCCCCAACCCTGCTTCCCACTTCCTGACACAGCTCCATGCTCACTTGCTCTGCCCACCGTGGGTGGCCTCCTTACTCTACCCTAAACACTCCAAGCTGCCCACTCAGGGCTTGGCCCTTGTTTCTTCCCTGAGCCTTGAATTTTCTTCCTCCCCGATAGATGTGTGGCTTTTTCCCTAGCCTCACTTTAGTCTTGCTTAAATGGTTCCTACACAGGATGCCCTCCTTAGACCATCCTGTGTGAAATATCAGGCTTTGTCTTTCTTTATCATTTTACTCTGCTTACTTTTCTTCATAATTTTTATCAGTATTTGAGCTCAGTTTGTATATTTGTTTGCTTATTATTTGTATCTCTTATTAGCGTATAGGTATCAATAGGCAAAGGGCTTTACTAGGTCTATTTTCATTTAATGCTGTATCCCCAGTTTCTAGAACATTGCCTGACACCTAAGAGGTACTTGGTAAGGATTTAATTGAATAAATGAATGAATGATTCTTATAAAATGTATGTCATCAAGTATTTCTTATGTGGCTATGGAATGCCATGCGATAAGTATTTGATGGGCAGGAGAAACACGCCATGATAGGAAATCTCAGAGCCAACAATGTCAGAGCCTAGAGTTAAAGATCTGGGAAAGCAGCCCCTATAATTAGCATCAAGGAAATCTTCCAAAATTAACAGAACCCCACCAGCATTCAAGGAAAAAGCTTCAGTGTGTGATTCAATGAGGGTCCAGTCAGGTGGAAGTTAGAATGGCAATAATCATATTGTGTAGACTTTTTTTAAAATTTTTTTTATTTCAGCATATTATGGGGGTACAAATATTCAGGTTACGTATATTGCCTTTGCCCCATCTGAATCAGACCTTCAAGCGTGTCCATCCCCCAGATGGTGGGCACGGCACCCATTAGGTGTGTATATACCCATATCTCAGAGAAAGCAGGAAAATCAAGGACCTAATTATCAGAACTGGGATATTTACTAGACCAATGTCTGTCAAACTTTGTTGCACATTAACCAACTAGGGAGCTTTTAAAACTCTCCATAATCCAGTTGTATGCCATACCAGTAAAGTCAGAATATATGGCAGTGGGACCTAGGTATCAGTGAGTGAGTCCAAGGTACAGACAAATTTGAGAATCAATGCACCCAGACATTACTGTTTGACATGTGTTCCCAGACTGGCAGTTCTGGAAATGCAGAATTTCAGGCTCCCTGCCTACCTGCTGAACCAGAATCTGCATTTTAGCAAGATTCAGGTGATTTGCATGCACATTAGAATTTGAGAAGCAATGATATAGACAAGGTCAGAGCTAGGCTGGAGATAAGGTCACATCCTCAATTCCATGAGTTGAGTTAGAAAGCCATAAATCTGCTATACTTTCTGAGCTAGGTCAGGATTAGATCCAGAGCCTGGAGGTGGGGCTAAGGGGGCTGTACAAATGAACAACAAGTGGCCTTACCTCTGGGTGGAGGGAGGACAGTTAATAGAGAACCAGGCAGGGTTTAAACTCAGTGTGTGGCTACAGTAGGAGAAAGGATTGGAAAAGTAGGTGGCTTCCAGACTCTAAATGAGCCACAGATAGTGGGGGTGTTGGAGCAGGTGAGTGACATGATTAAAACTGTATTTGGGGGCTCATATTTGGCAAGGTAGAAATTCTTGATGCACTCTTGAAAAAAAAATAATAATAATGTGAGGATAGTGGAAAAATGGGAATGAGATTTTTTTCCACTGTCCTTCAGTATTAATGTATGCCCACAAGTCTCATAAAATTAGGTTGTGTAGCTTATTATTTTAATCACCCAAATATTTAAAACATCATCTAAAATTAGGAGAACATGTAGAAGCCAGCAGTAGATTAGAAATTGTCTTGCTTGGTTAGCTTTGTTAAGATTCTGCTAAATTCTCTTCTTAGAAATATAACTTTTTATTTCCATACCAATAGCATAGTTGACATGGTTTTTTGCCATTTCATATAATTATTCTTATAATTGCAAACTTTAAAGTGGTGACACATTTTACATATTTTTGAAAAGTGTTGGTATATTCAAAAATTCCTTTAGGCTGCTAATCACGCCCAATATATACCTTCACATGTGCGGCACCTCATTTTAAATGCGTGTGCTTGTTTCGTTGTGAAGAGTTAAAATGTCTAGGAAAACTGAGACATGAAAGAAACTTGAAGGTCACACAAGGAATCTGATTTGTGATGGAAATGGCCCCTTTTCCTAATATAAAAGTATTCAATCATGTGCATTTTACCTTTTTTTAAAAATTGCAATTGGGCCTTGATCTAGTTAAATTATAAGCTCTATGAGGTTGGGTCAGACTTCAGGGCTTAACACAGTTCCAGGCATGGAGTAGGCAGTCGATAGTATTTGCTGAGTACATGAATGAAAAATTATCAGCTGTGAGGAGTCTGGCTTCTCACTGCCCACTCCTCTGGATGGCGATTGCCCTTGGCTGATGGGAGCTGCCTTTCCTGGAGAAGGCTGAGAGGCTAGAGTTTGAAAACCATAGCTTTTCCTTGCTTTCTCTCCACTGACTTATTCTGCTTCTGTCCCTCACAGCAGTCTCCTGCAGACACTCTCTTAATATGTAACTTGCACAAAAATCCCTATCTCAGACTCTGCTTCTAGGAAATTTGACCTAAGATATTATATATGTATGTATGATTATTTTCTATTATATATGTGTATGTGTATACATATGCATATGTGTGTATGTTATATACGTATATGCAAAGAGTTTTGCAAAATTTTTATCCTGTCCTAGGTAAGAAGTACATTTACATTATGATCCAGTGTAAAGGATTAATAATAAAGTATATATACCTACATATATATATTCAT
The DNA here is from genome assembly GCA_004363605.1 of Indri indri. NCBI lineage: Eukaryota > Metazoa > Chordata > Mammalia > Primates > Indriidae > Indri > Indri indri. The sequence goes on along the minus strand of RJWJ010024667.1, from coordinate 12,770 downwards.
TCATTCATTTAACAACAAATATTTATCTATTGCCTCTTATGTTCCGAGCACAATTCTTTTTTATTTGATGGGGAAACAGTAGTGAATACAGAATTCACATTCATAATACAAACTTAACTTTACCATGTGTTATGGTAGGCTGGTACATTCTACTTTATTCTAATCTGTTCTTTTTAAAAAAATATTCTATTCCTTTTTCCAAAAAATGTTCATGACCCACTAAATTGATTAAATAATGTGCTTCAGAGTTGTAACCATTAGTTTGAAAATATTGCCTTAGATAGTGTCAGATCTCATTTTATAAGGTATAAGGATGTTTTTGTTAATACCTTGAGGCATTCAATATGACATAATATTTAATAGTAAGGAAAAATATATGTAACTGGCATATGCATGGGATTATTATCTTCCTCCTTGATGGCTTATATGGTTCAACCTTTATTTTTATTACTATTTCTTTTCAAAACACCCTTTTCATCTTCTTCAACTAGAAGTCAATAAATGAAGCTTTTGCCCTATGTCTAAACTGTCAAGGTCTCTAAGAGAAATGTGCTTTAAAGAAGTAGGAGTTAATGGTCACTCTTGCACTATAAATTCTATTGGCAGATACTCTACTAGCTGGTAGATATAAGGATGACTTTCTCCTTGAAAACTCTAATGAGACTTGGGAATAATATACAATCCGTGATTCAGGTACTAGCCTCTAAATGTAAGAGCTTTTAAATAATCTTAAAACCTTATCTAAAATATATCACATTATTTCCTATTATTTCTTAGAGAAGTAAAGAAAACGAATATAGTTCATAAGTATTTGTGAAGTATTTGTGAAGTATTTTTTTACCTAAAAAACTCATACTCCTATTTGAGAAAAGGGTATGACATATGCATGCCATTTGATTAATTTAGAAGTGAGAAAGTACTGTATTTCCTAAATATTCTGCTTGGAGAGGGGTTAAAACAGCCAAGACTGAAGCGATTGTGAATGGTGGAAAACAGGCATTCTCTTAAGTATCATATGGGTTTAAATACTAATTCTACTAATATTAATACTAATAGTACTGAGGAAATAGGCGTCATAGGGCTTGCTTATGAGTCTGTTTCCTTATTTATAAAATGGGATGATAATCTCAACTTGTTCACAAGTTGTGAGAAAAAATATGATAATATATTGAATGATGGGTTCATTGTCACTCAGTAGATCCTCAGTAAATGATGATTTAAATTAATCAAGATTTATCAAGAGGAGACATTTAGTTAGCCTGGTGAGAGAAGTCACAGAACCATAAGAAAATACAAGAAGATATGAACTCTGATTGCATAAGATATCCACTGGTACTTACACACCCAAAGATAGCTCTGGGAGGCCACATGTAGAGCCCAGAAGTGACATCCTCACTGTGAACATCTATGAAACTCCACTTTGGGAATTGCCTTCAGAATAAATCTTTTTGCTTACATTTTGTGGTTGATGTTCTTTAATATCAATATTATTTACCTTGCTAGATCTCCATCTTTCTCATCAGGCTTAGATCTCAATGACTTTGAGTGGCTTTAAAAGTCCAATTCAATCTTAAAAGATAAAGATTTAAAAAAAAATGGGATATAGGACCAGGACCTGAAGGTGACATTGAAAAAGGAGCTCCAAAAATGCTGTGATACACAGCAACCGTAATTGTTAGACTATAAGCTTGACTTGTCAAGAAGCCAAGAAGATACAAACCGCTGATGGTGATCCTCATCAACTGGCCAAGGATGGCTCCCAGTTGCTAAGGATGTAACCAGAGCAGCAGGCCAGGGCCAGGAGGTGGAAATTTGTACTTAGCTGAAGTCAAGGATATCCAAACCTGGGAGCTTGTGACAACCTAGAGCTTCAGGGGGGTCTCTTAAATCTCCATGCTCTGTATCTGCTTTAGCTGAGATGTGGCAGGATTTATAGTTCTGATGCAGTTCGGCTCCCTGTTTTACTGTTTTAAATTTGCCCTCACTTCTCTGTTTGCTTCTACTCACAGTGAGACAATTCCATGATGACTATGGAAAAAGTTATTTAACCTTTCAGAGCTTCAGCTTCTTCATAGGGAAATGGAGGTAATAATAGTACATTCCAGTAGGATGGTTGTGAGATTACATAAAATAATGAAAATAAAGTGATTAATGGAGCAGCTGGCACATAGTAAACTCTCAATAAATGATAGCTATTATTATTACTCATAGCAGCTGAAAATAGCCCAACCTCCTTCAGTGCCCAGCTCAATACCAAGGAAGCCCAGCTCAATTAGAGGCCTGTTTCTCTTGGATTTACCCAAGAGGTAATGCTAAACAACTATTCTGGGGTAGGGAACATTTTACAAAATGTATGCAGTTCAGGTTACGGGAAAAGAGAACAGCATTAAGGGCACCAAGCTGGTTGGATAAATGGGATATATACATTGAAGTATGTGGCTTTTTTTTAATGATCATTGCCTTTATACTCACATTTGCTAGGAAATATGGTTTCAGTTTTCATGACTTCTGAACCCATTATCCATTTCTATAATAATAATAATAATAGTAATAATAATAATAGCTAACATTTACTGAAAATTACCAAGGGCACTACAAAAACCGTTTGAAGTGGGATGCATAACTGGCTTGGCATCACTACGATGAATAAAATCCTGAAGCAAAAAGAGCAGATCTATTCCCTCCCTTTATTTTCAGCTCTTCTCTCCCCACCTACCCACCCACCCACGCCCTTCACCATTCTGGCATTCACAAGTATGTAAAGCATCATTAAACCGTAAGTGCCAATATTCTCCTACTGATAAAGTATAGGTACAAATGCTTTTATTCACACATCAGCAAATATTTATAAAATGCCTGCTCTGAGGCAGTGGTCAAAAGACTGAAGCAGAACATTCCTTCATGGACCATCTAGTCCAGAGGTCTCAGAGTGTCTTACAGATCCACTCCCCTGGACAGTTTACTCTGTTATAGTGAAAAATCTTTTCAACTAAACTTCTCATGTGTAAGTTTTTACTTTTTTTTTTTTTAATTAGGGTCTCGCTTTGTTGCCCAGGCTGGAGTGCAGTGGTGCCATCATATCTCACTGCAGCCTCCAGCTCCTGGGCTCAAGTGAGCCTCCTGCCTAGGCCTCCCGAGAAACTGGGACTACAGGTGCATGCCACCGCACCGGCTAATTTTCTACTTTTTGTAGAGATGAGGTCTCGTGGTTGCCTCAGGCTGGCCTCAAGTGATCCTCCCTCCTTGACCTCCCAAAGTGTTAGGATTACAGGCATGAGCCACTGCGCCCAGCCAATGTTTACATGTTTTAAATGATGATAACACTGGTCCTATTTTATAGCTTATATGAAAGTGTAGCAATTCATTATAGTGATAGTTCATCGATTGGTAGCAATACTCCTAGCTTAGTATTTGGTGTTGTTTTTTGGTCTTTGGTATTTATTAATACCAGTCTATGTGTGGCAAAGGGTAATCCTAGGGAACTACCGCTAGGAAACCCAGCTAGAAAGCAACCCATCACAGATGGGGCTTTGTGAAAGCATGTTTGAGCTCCTGTCTTTAGCGTCCCAGGTTCCTGTAGCCTAACACAATTTCTAATCATTCAGGAGGTGTGTCACTTGGGATTGTTATTGTGTCATGGTGGAAAAATACAGCTGAGATTGCTGCAGGCTAGTCACTCTTCAAAGGCAAATGAAAGAATGAAAATTCCTCTCTGACAGCTTTTTAAAATGAAGAACTTTTAACTATATGTAGTCCACAATTCAACTTGTGCAAGGTGTGCCATAATTTTTAAGTGTGATTCGTTCTAAAGATGTTTACTGCCAATAAGAAGTTTTGGTTGTGTTTTAGGGCTGAGTACTTGATGTTGGTGGTTTTTGTTTTTCAGCTTTCTAGGTAAGGGTGCCACAAAGAATGCAAGTGTAACATCAAGAAAAGGTAAAATTTTGATACTTTGTTGAAGCACATTGGGAATGTCTCTTCGGAAGGGCTAAGACAGCTTAAGAATCGACTTTTTCTAAAGAACAAAGTGCGGCTCAACTCGCATGACATAGATTTGGCAGCTCTGCAGCTTCTCTCCCTAAGTAAAACACCACCGATAACCGTTCCAGTCCTCAAAGACTGCAGAAAACTGACAGCTTTACAGAAATGATCGAGTATCTGACACAACTTTTCTTTATTCATTAACCCTAAGAAGGAAAACATATGAGGAAGAAAAATATCTATTTTCCTGATCATCCAATGTACAATTTTGTAACCAAAATCTATTTTTACAAATAGAGGCAAGGCAATTTAGAGGAGAGAGAGAGGGAGGGAGTGAGGAAGGAAGAGGGGGAGAGGGAGGGAGAGTGAGAGAAGATGACGTGTCTCCCACCAGTATTTCTGTGCTCTTTATATTGCCATTAGTTTTTCTCCTGATAAGCATTCTGCCTCAATTCAGGCAATATATTACACCGAAGAATCTTTTTCGTTTAACTCTCCCGTGTCTCGGTTTCTTTATCCTTTAAATGATGATAATGCTCGTTCTGTTTCATAGTGAAGGCGTTAGGATTAATAGCATATTACAGATAAAAATGTTTTCGACTCCCTCAGAAAGACACAATACAAAGTATTCCTATTGTTGTCATTATCACCGAAGATCCTCTGTATTTTGCTGTTATTGCTTCTTAGCTTCCCAGCATCTAGCCAAAGTATGAGCTTAATGATGGATGTAAAATAATAGAGTTGCAAAAGAACTCAAAGATTGTCTAATTCAGTCTTTTCTTTTATACAGAATTGGCTAGTGGGGCTTAGAGGTGTTGCCACACTTCCCTAGTCAGTTTCCTAAACAGCGAGTGAATTTCAAGGCTGTACAGTCAATTCTTCTCTCTATATGTTTATTTTCCTTGTGGCTTGAACGATTTAAACTTGAACTACAATTTCTATTCTAAAGTATCTAAAATTGGCATCTCTATCTCTGACCAGTGTGTTCTCCAATCGCATACTTCTATTTGTTTTCACAACTTTAACAATTAGATAACTGTATTAGTTTTGTCGAGCTGCCATAATAAATACCACAAACTGGGTGGCTTAAAACAACAGAAGTTTATTCTCTCACAGTGCTGCATGCTAGAAGCCTGAAATCAAGGCATCGGTGTCCTTTTGAAGTGCCTGTGGAAGAATTCTTTCTGGGCTTCCAGGTGCATCACTCCCATCTCTGCCTCCATCATCACATGGCTTTCTTCCCTGTGTGTGTCTCTGTGTCTCCAAATCTCCCTATCCTTAGAAAGACACCAGTCATTGGATTTAGGGCCCTCCCTAATCCAGTATGACCTCATTTTAACTTGATTACATCTACAAAGACCCTATTTCCAAATATAACCACATTCACAGGTATCTGTGGTTAGAACTTCCAGATATCTTTTTTTTGTTTGTTTGTTTTTTGAGACAGAGTCTCACTCTCTTGCCTGGGGCGAGTGCCGTGGCATCAGCCTAGCTCACAGCAACCTCAAACTCCTGGGTTCGAGCAATCCTACTGTCTCAGCCTCCCGAGTAGCTGGGACTACAGGCATGCGCCACCATGCCCGGCTGATTTTTTCTATATATATATTTTTAGCTGTCCACTTAATTTTCTTTCTATTTTTGGTAGAGATGGGGTCTCGCTCTTGCTCAGGCTGGTCTCGAACTCCTGAGCTCAGAACGATCCGCCCACCTCGGCCTCCCAGAGTGCTAGAATTACAGGCGTGAGCCACCGCGCCCGGCCCAAGATACCTTTTTGAGGGGCACATTCAACGCACAGCAATAACTTACTCATATTAAAATCAACATGGTCAAAGCCAACCTCATCACGGTCTTTTAAAATTGCCTACATTTCTGTCAATAGTATCCCTAATCTTGAAGTCTTCCAATTTAGGAAACAGAGACAATTTTTACATCTTCTACAACACTTGTGCCCTATATTCAATTTGTCATGAAGTCCTCTTGCTTGTTCCTTGAAGTATCTATTGACTTCTTTTACCTTCCATTGCTACTCCATCTGCCCTGGTTCAGGCCTTCAATTCCAAGTTGTGGTTGGTGATTCCAGTGTCTCCCTTATTCAGTCCCTTCCTACTCAACATACGGTACAAGTGCCAGGAACATATCAGCATCAGCTATAAGCTTGGCGAAATAAAGAATTTTGGCCCCAACCCAGACCTGATTCTGAATCTCAATCAGAATTTGCATTTTACTAAGATCACCAGGTGATGCTCATTCCACTTTGAAAACCCTGATGTGGTTCAATATAAACTTGATGACCACTTAATATTTCTGAAATGCCTATCAGGTGGGAAATTTTTATAGTCCCTTCAAATTCTGGCATTATCCAGATTCATTAAACAAATTAAATCATATATGTAAAATGAAATGTCATGTCGTAATAATAATAAAACTAGCAATGATGTTGTCAAAGATCGTTAAATAACCTGAAAAAACATGCATGATATATTAATTCAAAAATATAGGTTTTAAGGGACATGTGGTGCCATATTTTCAGTGTGTATATATATGTATATGAGACCAGAGGAATAGTGGACAATATTGACAGTGGACATTTCTCATGCTGTTGTTTTAGATGATTCCTCTCCTGTTATGATTTGCTTCTTACAATGAATGCATTTAGTTCTATATTAATGAGAAAAAAGAGTTATCATTAAAAAAATCCTAGCTTCTAACCTGTCTATTCAAATTTTTGTCCCTCTACGTTTTAAGATACATTTACCGTATTGAGAATGGGATGGAACTTCAAATGGTAATTGAGGAGGAAGTGACCTATGGTAGAACCACTCATTCTTGCAAGTCACCAAGGGAAAAATGTAAATGCATGATAAACTACAACTTGGAGCAGAGAGGGAAGTGAGGGAGTCAAGCTGTGTCTTCATCCAGATACCAGCATGACTTTGCCCCTCCGTTTGTTTAGGCTAAAGTCAGATTACTGGTTTTCTATTGCTGAATAAGAAATTACCCCAGACTTAGAGGCCTAAAATATAGAGGCATCTGTTATCCCACAGTTTTGTGAATTAAGATTCTAGGCACAATTTAGAGAGGTCCTCTTCTCAGGGATTCACAAGGCTGTAATCTGGGTTTCAGCTGGGCTGTATTCTCATCTGGAGACTCAACTAAGGAAGAATCAACTCCCAAGGTCATTTAGAATGTAGGAAAAATCCATTTCCTTGTAGCCGTATGACCGAGAGCCTTGATTTCCTACTAGCTGCCAGCTGAAGGGTGCCCTCCGGCCTTGGACACCACCTGCATTCCTTGCCACGTGGCTCTCTTTATAGGGTGTTCACAACATGGCTGTTTGCTTCTTCAAAGATAACAGGAAAATCTCCTTCCAGTCTGATAAGACAGAATCTTAGATGGGAATGACATCCCATCACTTTTGCTGTATTCTATTGGCTAGAAGCAAGTCAGAGTCCTGCCTAATCTCAAGGTCAGAGACAGGTTATAACACCAGCGTATAGAGACCATGGTTGCCGTCGTGGAATTCTGTCGGCGACACTGAGCAGTCTCCAGAAGCAGGGAAAGAACAGGAAGGATAGACCACCCCAAAACCTATTCCACTCCCTCCTCAGGTCTTCTCAGATAGGGGTTGCTCTTCTAGATGGCTAAAGAGAGGAAAGCTCTTTGCCATCTAGAAATCAGAAATACTCACGGAAGACACAGCCACATTTACAGCAAAATCAGCATGGTAGAGGAAAAGGGACACAACACTCCTGCCCTACTCCTTTGAAGATTTTGATATAAAAATCTGGAGCCCGACCTTGGCACTTCCATTGTTTCAAAGAGCTATTGTTGATTCTGATGAGCTGCTCAGTGCTTCCTAACACCTGGGGCCTTTCCCTGTCTGGTCGCGTGTTCGTATGAAATCTTTTCTGATTTTCAAGTGAGTACTAATTTCTCTCTACCCTGAACTTATATATTTGAATATCTGCGTATAAATACTACCACCTAGGTTAGTAAGTTTTTGAGTTCTCTTTCATATCTTTTGGATTTTTCTCCTCAACTAACCTATTTCTTCTTCAAGGGCAGAGTTCTTCTCTCATATCAATATAAAGCAGATTGTTGTGTATATCACAGGTATATAATTTAGTTTCATTAATTAGTTGAATTTAGAAAATATAGACAGAGAACAGGTACAGCACTTCATTTCCATTGTGGTACTTAACTTGGATTCAGAAAACTATTGTTTTAGATGAGAATATACTAGGGAGACAATATGTTATAGTGGACTGTTCCTGAACTTTAGATATTCATGTACAAACTACTTCATTGTTTGCCATATTTGTGTATTATATGAGTTTCACTTACATATTATTTTTCTTTAAATTGACTCTTTTACTTGACCTCAACCTAAACAACAGAATCCATAAAACTGTGTATTTTATATGCCAGTTATACATTTTCCATTTTTCAATTTCATATGAAAATGTATAATATTGAAATGAAGTATTGACCATGTACTACTACAATTATTTCCCGTACCATCAATATTGCTTATATAACTTGTTGGGAATTACTGGTATGGTGCAAAACATTTCTAATCTCAGAATCTGGTTCTACCTCTTTTAAACCTTGGTCTTCTGAGCCCTAAACTATAGGATAAAGACAACGAGTACTATGTACTAGGTAAAGTTCTAAGTTCTTTATATGCATTCATTTTATTAAATCCTCAAAACAACTTTATGTTATCATCCTCTTTTTTTCCAGATAAGGAAACTGAGGCACAGAGAAGCTAGGTAACTTGCTTAAAGTCACACACTTAGTAAGCTAAGATCAGGGATTTGAACCAAGACAGTCTGACTCCAGAGTCTGTTCCCTTAATTACTTCATATGCTGCTTCCCTGGTTTAACCTGGTATTGTAAGTATTAAATGCAAAACAAAATGGTACACACACACACACACACACACACACACACACACCCATCTCATCTAGCACCAGACCTAATTTATAGAAATAATTCAATACAATTTAATAATCTTTCTAGAAGACATATTGGTATATTTTATTTCATCCTTTCATAGGGATGACAAAATGATGTTATATTAATCTTCAAACCTCACACTAGGTGAGTCCAAGGGCTTCTCATTGAGGCAACTAAGAAAACCTCCGAAGACTTTTCAGTGGGGTTAGGGAGCAGAAGTGCATCTGATTTGAGGAATTGTACATTGATCCCCTGACACAACAAAGGTGGCTTAAATTGACCTTCCTGAAGGTTTGCAGGTCGTGAAGACCAATTAGTTGCTACCATGTCAATAAGTGCAAATTGCTGTGGGTTGTTGGTGAATGGGGAAATCTCCACTGGGTCAGTGCCCAGGGCAATGAGGTACTAAAGCCCTGCAGGGGGTTTGAAGGCAGACACCTTAAAAAAAGCCACAACTGTGCTGGGCTGTGTTGCACCACCCATAAACTGGTGATGTGTTTCAGCTACTTCCTCAGCCTCTGCCTGTGAACTCAAGGTGCCTATCTCAGCCTCTCCATCACTGCGTGGTCCAGATTAATTTCATTTTAGGGATTGTATTCTCTTTACACATGGTACAGCAACTGAGATGAGACAGAATTGCTTATTTTGTGGAACTTTTGATTATCAGTAAAACATCAAGATTTGACTAATTAATGATCCTTCCCCCCAAACAGTCTTCATTTTAAAAGATTTCATTTTAGATTTAACAGAAAAGAAAATAGGTAAATAATCTCTGAGTGGAAATGTAGAAACCAAATAAATATTCAACCTTTTTAAAAATAAAACAATTCAGAACTCAACCTAGACATCCATTGTGTTACAGTACAGTTAAAAAAAAAAAAACCACTCCAAATTAATGATGCATATACTGTCACAATAAACAGAGTTAACTGAGATAATTAAAAGTATTTTTATTCAGTTAATAAGATAAAGTGTCACAGTTGAGAATGATTACTGTGAACTTCTGCAAATAGTGTAGAGCAGAACACCTTGTCTTTGTAAAAACATAACTATATCCAACAATTGCAGCATGTTTTATTCATATAGTGTTTATGTCTGGATGTGTCCAAGCTATTTGCTATGTGAACAGTCACACTTGATAGATCCAGGAGGGAATTTCTTGGTACAATGAACAAAAAGAGCTATTTTGTTCTTGTGCTCCAACCTCAGACCAAGGGGAAAAAAAAAAAACTGTCATAAAAATATGGTCACCTTTCTGCCTTTAATACTGTGCTGGTGCCTGGGGAAGGATTCTCAGAATGTAAAAAATTTGGTCACATTACATGGGAAACTTTCTGTTCTTCCCCTGTAATAGTCAATCTTGTTGAGACAGTAGCCTCTGAGTGGACTGAGAGCGGTGTATCATGAGGAATGGCAAGGGTTTCAGGTGCAACAGACCCTCAGAAGTATTACGTGGTGACCCAGAACTGATTTTTCTACTGAAACTTTACATTAAGCTTTGTTTCTGGATTCTTTGATATAGCTAAATGTCTATGTAAAGTGCTATAATCCAAACTACCTATGATGAAGAATAAATCACTTAATAAACCTGTTTAATGATGTTTTACTTTCCTTGCCTTCTCCAGGCTGCAAAGACAAAGATATACTCTTTATAATTGGAAAGGAAAAAAGCAACATAACCTTTAACAATAAAGCTTTTCGTTATGTAGCTGTGAAAATTCAGCAATTGAAAATAAAAGAGGGTTATAACCAAGTGGAAGGTCTACAGCCAACTAAGGTTATGCCCGAGGGTGTTGCTCCTTCCACATTTCAAGGGTAACATTAGGTCACCATCAGAAATAAGAGTGGGTGGAATTTTTTTGTTGTTCATTTTAGTTCCAGTGACCCTGGCAAAGGGCTACTTACTGAAGTGTGTTTGTTTATGGAGGTAATTCCACAGGGAATATTTTAGATTATGCTACAGGAATGGTGCTTGCAATGGAAAAACGCCATTTAAGAAAACATTGACATAACATCCGAGCTCTACTACCTTTCTGGTACAACTAAGAAGCCAAATTTGTTCTTGAAAAGGAAAAGGTTTTTTGTGTGGATTATGTGTCCCGTATCAACCTTCCCTATCATATAAATCCATGGTTGTTCACATTCCAGATGGAGAGCAAATACTCAAAAGCAAAACAGGAAATGAAAAACTAAGACTATTACCAAAAGCCATGAAAGAAAGCTGTTCAGCTGGCAATTTGGGAAATTTGAAATAGATAACCCAAGAGGAGGATGCACGTAAGTGGTGTTGCCTGCCGTCTTTCCAAGAGTCACGTAGACCGATGTTCAATGTGGTGATACATATAGACTGATGTTCAGTGAACTCGCCCATGGAGGTGAGTGCCTGACCTCTTTGAAAACTAGAATTAGACACTAATGAGTAGGCCGTCTCAAAGTGGAAGGGCTCACAGTGCTGAACACTTGGAATTAGTAGCTTTATAAAATAGAGCACTTGAGGCAAATTGGCCTTAAGGAGCGAACAACTAGAAAAGTACTATTTTTCTAAAACTCTCCTACCTTCCTTGAGCTGTGAATGCACAGAACCTGAAAAAAGAAATTGAACCCCAATAATGAACCAGTGGCCAGAAATAGCCTGACTTTGAAATATTGCAAACATGGTAGATGAACTCAGATGATTAGACCTGCCTTGTGTTAAGGCAACCTGGCCAGCTCCTGGGTCCTCTACTTGACGCCTGCTGGAGCTGAGGAGGGCAAGCATTGTACTGTAGGTGCCCTTCCTGAACACCATTAAAATTCAGTTTTGAAAGCTTCTGTCAGGGAGCCTGTGAGAGTTATCAACAGTGTGCCTTCCTTTTATGTTTGGTAATTTTGCAGTCCCCACACTTGTTGAGATGCCTGCCTCCAAACACTTCTAGGGATGGCTCTGTAGGTGAGTGTGGTAGCAGTGATAAGGCTGACTCTGTTTCGGACCTTAACACTGGGTGGAAGTGGGGAAGGGTGAAGTTTGAGAATGCAGTGGGATAAAGCATGGGTGTGGTGGAATGATTGGTCTAGACAATCCGAAGCTATCTGTTTTGACACTCCCAGCTTAACCAGGTGAAGGCATGTCTATAATAGAATCACTCTCTGAAATGCCATTTTAGATATGGGAAAAATATTAAAACATAAGCTCTGGATAACTTCCCTCTAACTATTTGTCCCAACTAGAGTTTAGTTTCCTAAAGATAGAGACCAACTGTTTTTCATTTTTCACTTTTGATTTTTAATATTTTGTGGTCCCTATAGCAGTGTCTAAAACTTAGATGGAGCCTCAAAAAATGTTTGCTGAAGGGGTGCATGGAAAGGCAAAATCTAGGAACCATGGATAAGAGTGGCCTGCAAAAAATTCTGTTTGTATTCACTGCTTTTTTTTTTTTTTTTTTTTTTTTTTTTTTGAGACAGAGTCTCGCTTTGTTGCCCAGGCTAGAGTGAGTGCTGTGGCATCAGCCTAGCTCACAGCAACCTCAAACTCCTGGGCTCAAGCAATCCTTCTGCCTCAGCCTCCCAAGTAGCTGGGGCTACAGGCATACGCCACCATGCCTGGCTAATTTTTTCTCTCTCTATATATTTTTAGTTGTCCAGATCATTTCTTTCTATTTTTTAGCAGAGACGGGGTCTTGCTCTTGCTCAGGCTGGTCTTGAACTCCTGACCTTGAGTGATCCACCTGCCTCGGCCTCCCAGAGTGCTGGGATTACAGGCGTGAGCCCCCGCGCCTGGCCTTCACTGCTTTTTTATTTACTGATACCTGTTTTTAGAGTTGCCTCCTGCAGTGGTGATAGCCTCTCCCTTT
>RJWJ010024666.1:0-24653 GCA_004363605.1 Indri indri | reverse complement strand
TGTAACCTGGGTGGGAGGTTAATATTCACTATCCTTTTTTTTCAGACAGAGTCCTGATCTGTCGCCAGGGCTAGAGTGCAGTGGCATCATCATAGCTCACTGCAACCTCCAACTCCTGGGTGTAAGCGATCCTCCTGCCTCAACCTCCTGAGTAGCTGGGACAACAGGTGTGCGCCATGATCCCTGGCTGATTTTTCTGTTTTTAGTAGAGACAGGGTCTCACTCTTGCTCACGCTGGTGTCGAACTCCTGAGCTCAAGTGATCTTCCCGCCTCCACCTTCTAGAGTGCTAGGATTACAGGCGTGAGCCACTGCACCCGGCCTAATATTCTCTTTTTCCTAGTTTTTTTGTTTCTGTATGTGTGGTAGAGAGAGAAGTAAATGAGATAACTGTCTTAGAACACTTTATATCCCAAAGAGCTCTGTAAGATTTAGCAATTGCGGTGTGACCCTTAGCGAGTCACTTAACCTCTCTGTGCCTCAATTTTCTCCTTTGTAAAATGGGACTAATAAGAGTACCTACTTGATACGGTTGCTGTAAAGAGTGAAAAGTTAATGTATGCAAGTGATTAGAATAGTGCCTGGTACATAGAGAGCGCTCGAAGTGTTGGCCAGCACTAATATGAACTATGACTATTATTATGTAGGGTTAGGGGCAGGCTGCAGGCAGGGGAACCAGGCGAGTCCCTGTGGAAACATTCTCTTGCCACATTCTCACCGGGCCCCCTCCTCGGCTCATCTGAGCGGTGCCCGCTCCTCGGCCATGACCCTCCTGGACTTCCCCGTGGGTCGCGGCCCCACCGCTCAGCCCTGCTCAGCCTGCCCTGGGTGGGGAGGTGGGGAGCTGTCACGGAGGGAAAACACACAGCAGCTGGGCCTGATTGCCACCGAGGGCCGCCCCCACCCCCTGCAGCAAGGCAAAGCCCATTAGCGTTTTCTTCTCCTGGGGGACAGGGCTGGCAGGGGGGAGGCGCAGCTGGAGCCTGACAGGAAACAGATGTGGCAGGGGGGGAGCAGCGGGGAAGTGGAGGGTTCTCGGGAGAAGGATGCTGTGCAGGTCAGAGCTCGGGGGCAGGAGAAATAAACCAGCCCCTCTCCACCGCGCGGCGCCAAGGGGAGGGGCTCAGCAGCACCCCCTCTCAGATCTCCAAAGGCTCCTGACTGCTCGGGCACCACCCCACGCCTCCTCCGCAGCTTGCAAGCCCAGGAGAGGAGACTGGGTGGTGAGAGACCTGGGTCACAGGACCCCTTGATGCCAGCTGGCTGGGTCACCTGCTCAAGTCCCACATCCCCTAGGGGCCTCGGTGTCCCCAATGCACATAGTAGGTGCCCAACAAACATCAGCTGAACAACTGGGAGAGGAGAAGAGCAGAGCCAGATGCTCTGGAAAGATCCTCCAGTTGGGCCCTTAGAGACCCCAATCCTGAGTATGGGGAGGGGGGATGGGTGGGACTGAGCTGGGCAGGATGGAGACCACGGGGCAGGTGCAGCCACTGCCAACCTGCGGATGTTGGTACAAGCCAGGAACGGGCCTGGCTTCATGGGAGGGACATGGTGAGGAGCCCTGCCCTGCCAGATGCTAGGACAATTCGGGGCGGAGGCCCAGGAGGCTGGAGCCACTGCAGGGAGTCAGTGCCACAGGCCTTGGGTGCATGGATCGGACCTGCTTCTCTGCTAGGTCACAGAGCGAGCAAGATTCCTAAGAACCGAGCCCCCAAGACTGTCAGCACAGACCCAAGGAGCCCCCAGACGTCTGAGGCCCTGCAGAAATCGAGCTGTTCCCAACTCCTCTCCCCTGCCAGCCACTGTGGCCTGCCCTCCCTCCCTGGCCACTCGTCCGCCCCCTTCCGGTTCCACCCTACCCTCCAGCCCCAAACTCAGTCACTCTTCATGAATCCAGTTTCTCTACTGACCTGGAGTAAATCACTTACACCCCCGTGCCTCAGTTTCCTCCTCTGAAAAATGGGGAAACAATAGAGCTGACGTCATGGGGTGGCTGAGAGGGTGACAGGTACAAAGCCCTACAGGAGTGCCTGGGAGCACGGCCGAGCAGAGCGCATTGCTGCAGCGTGCCCAGGTCACAGGTGGCAGGGCTGGGACACAAACCCAGGCCTGGCTGGCCTCAGGGCCAGGCTCCCAGCAGTCCTGTAGACTCTCTCCAAACACAGGTACAAGTTCAACTCGGAGGTCCCAAGTCCCACCTGGGGACCTGGGGAACACTGTGTGACTTGTTGGGGCTGCGATTTCCCTACCTGTGAAGTGGGAAAATAACCCCCAGGTGTGAGGGGAGAACACGCACGGAGCTTATGCAGGGGGCTCAGCAAAGGCACCAGGCAGGTGGTCACCACTGTGGCAGGCCAGGATTTCTCCGGATGCCAAGTGCTGACCCTGTCCGGTTGACCCTGTCTCTTCAGGATGGGAGGAAGCTCCCGAAGGCCTGGCAGCCCGTGACCTGCACCCTCCGTCAGTGCCTGCATGGGCCTGGCCAGAGAGGAGCCCTCAAGGAAGTCTGTCCAGCAAGAGGACGAACGAACCCTCCCAGTCACCCCAGCAGGATAAAGACCAAATTCTGAGCTCCGCTTCCCAGCCAGCCAGGGGGAGCCGGGCCTGTCCCTCCACACCCTGCCCCCACACAGCTCCATGGATACTGTGCCCGGGGGGCTGCCCTCCTCACTTGGCACTTCTGCTGCCCTCCCCACTAGAGGGGCGCGCTCCCCGGCCACCCCACGGCAGCCCCTTTCCTGCTTGCTGTCCCTCCCGCCCAGAGCCCAGCCTGACATCACTTCCCCAGGGAGCCCTCCCCAGTAGCTCCCACCCCCGTTCCCTCCCGCCTCCCCTCTCCCTGCTGCTCTGCTACTTCTCAGTGACCGGCAGGGGCCCGAAGTCCCCCCACCCCGCTCCTCAGTTCCCGGACTAGCTCAGCGGCAGTGACCACCTGCTCAGCCACACCCTGAACCTGGTCTTCTTCAGACATCAGCCAGCCCTGCCCCACCTCCTCTCCTCCCAGCCCACCCTCCCCGGCACATCCCCCCTCTCTATTGGGGTCCCCCCAGATGACCTTCCCGGCCATCCGGCTGACACCCCAGGGTGACACGCACCATCCTCACACTTTCACAGATATGCCCACGCCCAACACCTTCCCTCTGGAACATTCTCCCGGCAAACCTCTGCCCCACAGACCCTCCTGTTCACCGGGTGAGGCCCGCACCTGCCCAGCAAGCAGCGCTGGGGAAAGTCACAGCACTGGGCTGACGTCTTCGATGGCATTAGGGTCACAAACCTCCCAGGCTTGGCACGTGTGGGCAGCCCGGTGCAGCCTCGCTCGTGGTCTGCTTCCTTGCGGACCCTCCCTCCAGCTCGCCACAGCCCTACTCCTTTCTCTACCTGAGAACTTTGCCTCCCATTTCACTGAGAAAGCAGAAGCCCTGGATACGAGGTTCTTCTCTGCACCGTCAAACCCACGAACCTCGCCGATTATCCCTCCCGTGCCCGTGGGAAGGCATCACCCCTTTTTTCCCTGCACATCAGCCTTCTGCTTCCTTCCGGGCCGTTCTCACCAGCCTGCACTATGCTCCGGCCTCTGCCGTCTTCACAGCTCCCGGCCCACGGCCTCCTGCCCTGCCCCGGCCACTGCTGTGATCCCGTCCACATGCAAACGCCCTCGAGGGAGCGGACAGTGAGGCATTCCCTCTGCACCCGGATCCAAACAGCCCCCGTCACTGCTCCGCAGACGCCACCCCGGCCAACAGGTCAGCCGTCCGCGGACGTCTCCACTCCGGCCCGGCCTGCCGGGCACCAGCTTTAGTGTTCTCAAACCTTGCTGCAGTTCAGCAAGTTCCTCAGGTAAAAGTGATGCTCCCCAAAGTCTGAGGACCATCTCTTTGTTGCTAAATCTCCAGGGCACGTCTCTGTGGTCATTGTACCTAACATCTTAGCACCAACCACCAACCAGTGCTCACACGGCACTCCCCACGCTGCGCCGACTTCCAGGACCCCACACTCCCTGCGTCTCCTCCAGCGGCCACTGAACGCTTCGTCCGGGGATCCCTTTGTCCACATTCTTTCTGCAGGAAATCGCGTCCATTCCCTAGATACCTTTAGGTCAATGGTACTCAGTTATGTGTGCACACGCTGCCTTCTCATATGAGCTTCAGAATAACACGTCCACTGCCTTCCTGGCATCTCAAACGTAACGTGTATCTGAGGCTTCTATCTCCAGTGCCTGTGTCCCATCCGCCACGCCTCCAGTCCAGGCTGCCCAGCTCGGGAACGACTGCTTCTCCCCACTCAGGTGCTTCAGCCTGCAGGGGGACCGTTCTCCCGGATCCCTGTCCTTCCCTCGCCTTCCACCACCAATCTGGCGGCACTCGGTGTTGATCTGGCTCCAGAGCCGCCTCCCGAGTTAGCCCTCTCCCAGCTCGCATGGGGACTATGCTAATGGCTCTCCCACTTGTCTTCCCACTTTCAGTCTCGGCCCCTCACGCCCAGACTCATCTCTGCACACGACCAGAGGAACAAAGATGAGGCTGAAAGTCCTGCTCCTCCTTGGCCCCTCGAGTGGCCCCCAAGGCTCTGGCGATCGCCAGTGCAGCCCCCCACCTCATTGCTCTGCACCACTCTCCTGCTCCCTCACTGGGCGGTGGGCCTTCAGCACCCCAAGTCCTTACAGCCTCGGGGGATTTGCACTGCTGTGCCCTCTTCCTGGGATGGCTGGCCCCCCACTTGTGATGGGGTGGCCTAGCTCCCCGCCCACCCAGGTCCCCGAGTCCATGTCAGCCGCTCTGAGTGGCTTTCTCTGCGGCCTGCCTCAGGCGGGCCCTCCCTAGGACCAGGTGTCTCAGCCCTGTCCGTGTGTACTGCGCCTGGTGCTTGCTCCCCTCACTCCCCGTACATGTGCCGGCGAGACGGGTAAAGGAATGAAATGCACGCTTTCTGCAGCTTCCTGCTGCCATCATGTCCCTGTTTGTCTCACACCAGGCACCCCGCCCCTCCACATTAGTTTAAAAATCCCCCCGGGCCCCCTGGTCTCAGGCTCTTGGTGCGGTCGCCCCTTCACCCTCCCTCCCTTCCTGGGGAGATGGGCTCCCTCCCTCTCCTCCATTTCAGATGAGACAGGGGGAGAAAGGCCAACTTGGAGAGCTCTGGCCTCATGCTTATCATACGAGGGGTACACTGAGACCCAACAAGGGAACAGCCACTGTCCTGCAGTCCGTCAGAGAAGGCCCCCCCCTTGGCTCACCTGTTTGTGCGGGTACACGTTGATGTGGCATTTGATGCACTCCTGCCCCATGTTGGCCCAGGAGTTCCCGCTCATCCATTTTCTCTTGCACTTGGGACACTTGTACTCGCCAAAGCAGCGCTTCTTGCCCTGGTACGGCGTCAGACCCTCACCTTTGGGGCGTGCCTGGAGGACAGGAAGCAAGCACAGAAGATTGGGGTCTAGAGGCCAACATGATGCCCCCATGGAGTCACCTTGCCCTCTGCCTTCAGTCCTCATGTCCTGTGTCTCTGCGTGCAGGCACCTTTTGTCCCCAGTCCAGGGTCACCCCCAGAGCATACACAGGAATCCCAAGGCTAGGAGACCTGCACGGGGGACTGAGAACAGAGGAGGTGGTGGGTGGCATTCATCTCTTTTAGATTCAAGGAGTGAGGTACTCAGTGGTGGCTGGGAGTTACTTCCTATTTTTTTTATAGCTGGGGTCTTGCTATGTTGTCCAGTCTGGGCTCAAACTCCTGATCTCAAATGATCCTTCCACCACAGCCTCCCAAGTAAGCCTACCTGGATTACAGGCACGAACCACCAAACCATCGCACTCAACTAGGAGTTACTTCTTTAACTCAGATGTTACAAAGGGGCAGTTGGCAGTGGCATGGACCTGCACACAGGTGCTCTTTAGCCCACGCAGCAGTGTGGTTTAAATGGTTATTGAAGAGGCAGCATGAGCACAGAAACTGGTGTGCAATGAAAATGAGTCTCCCCCATACCCAGCCATCAACTCCCCTACCAGCAGGCAATCTATTTCCTTCATACCACCCCAAAGGTGGGCTCCGCATTTACACATGTATGAAACATATACATTTGTACATACATTCTTGCTTTCCCCTTATGCAAATAGAAACAGATTATACATCTGGATCTGCATCTTCTGGTTTTTGTGCATCATTAATTTTTAAAGATAATATCAAATTGCCACAGCCCCACCCCCACATACTGCAGGTATACCAACTTAACATTCCATACCCTCATCAACAGAGATTTCATTATTGCCAATCTAAAAGGTAGAAAATCTTCTCACAGTAGCTTTGACTTGTATGTCTTTTATTATGAGCGAGAGAAAATTTTCCATGCATTTGAGAACCATTTATGTCTCCTTTGTGAACGGTTTGTTCATATCCTTTGTAATTCCTTTTTCCTGAGGGGTTTGATATTTTTCTTCTTGATTTGTAACTGTACTTTACATATTGAAGAAATTCACTGTCTCTTGCTGTTTTTTTAAACAGCTTTACTGAGATATGATTCATATATCCTACATTTCACCCATTAAGTGGACAATTCAATGTTTTTTAGTATATTCACAGAGTTGTACAACCATCATCACAATCTAATTTTAGAGTACTTTTGTCACCCCCAAAAAGTAGCCCTGTGCCCATTAATAATCATTCCCCATCCTACCCCCACCTCCTCACCCCACCCAGTTCTTAGTTACCATTAATCTACTTTCTGTCTCTATGGATTCCCCTATTGCAGATATTTCCACAGGTAGAAACATTCAATATTTGTCCCTTTGTGTCTGGCATCCTTCACTCAGTGCAATGTTTTCAAGTTCATACATGTTATAGCATGTGTCGGCACGTCATTCCTTTTTATTGCCAAAATAGTATTCCACTGCAAGGACGTGCCGTGTTTTATTTACCCATTCATCAGATGATAGACATTTGGCTTGTTTCTAATTTTTAGCTGTTATGAATAAAAGCTGCTATGAACTTCAAGTACAAGGTGCAGAGAGTTTTAAAAGTTGGATGAGTTACCCTGATATTTGAAAATGGGAAATGGAGAACATAACCACCTTGGACCGGAATACCGGCTGGCTGAGGGTTGAGAGTGGCTGACCCATCAGTGACAGCACACACACCCTCCAGGTCACTTCTGTTCCCACCAGCTGCTCTATGCATTTACGTCACCTACACGGCCCTCGAAGGCTTTGAGTTTGACACAGGCTTAAACACAGGCTCTCCATGGTGACTATTTAAAGTGTGGGTCCCAGACCAGGAGGGACAGCATCACCTGGAGCTTGTTAGAAATGTGGGTGTCAAGCCCCACCCTAGAGCTACTGAACCACAATCTGCATTTTAACACGAGCCCCAGGGAATTCCTATGCCACTAAGTTTAAGAAGCACAGGGCTGGCCGGGCACCGTGGCTCATGCCTATAATGCTAGCACTCTGGGAGGCTGAGGCAGGAGAATCATTGGAGGCCAAAAGTTCGAGACCAATATGAGCGAGAGCAAGACCCCATCTCTACAAAAAGTACAAAAAAATTAGCCAGGCATGGTGGTGCACACCTGTAGTCCCAGTTACTCAGAGGCTGAGGCAGGAGGATCGCTTGAACCCAGGAGTTTGAGGTTGCAGTGAGCTATGATGATGCCACTGCACTCTAGCCTGGGCAGCAGAGTGAGACCCTGTCTCAAAAAAAAAGAAGCACTGAGTATGAGATGACCTGTTTCCATGGTAACATTTCCCTGGATAATTGACTATTTACGAAGTAGTGCGTAAGGGTTAAGAGCACAGACTCTGGATCCAAATCCTCTGTGATCTTGGGCAAGTTACTTCACAAGGATAATGACAGTAACTACCACATAAGACTGTTGTGAGCATTAAATGAGACAATACGTCAGAACACTGCCTGGCACACGGAAGGCAAAACAGGAGTACTAGTACTAGTATTATTTATTAATATAGAACAACAGTGGTATATAAAATAATAACTCCTTCCTTAATAATCAGGTCTCTTTTTCCCAGGAGCCATTACTACCACTTGGTGACAGCCTACTAGAATTTCAGGCAAAACGCTAAGAAGGGACATACGTGCTGAGTGTGTAAATCTAAACTTAGAATTCGACAACAACACTGCCCTGATCTCTTGGGCCCACTGCCCAAGGCCTATCAGGTCCTTATTAGCCGTCCTGGCCGCTGCCATCTCCCAGGGAGAAAGCTCAGCCTGGGCTGCAGGCAGGGCAGTTTCGAGGGACAGGTCGGTCACAGCAGGGGGCCACTTGGCCTGCAGTCACAGCCTGGGGTCCAGTCAATCCATAGTAGAGGGGTCAGCTTGTGCCTCTGAAGGCACATTGAGCTCTGTCGGTCTCAAGCGAGTGGGTGTCCCTTTCACCCCTTCTGGTGCCACCGTCTCCTCCAGCTGGTGCCCACGGCTTCCAAGCAGCCACGGCCACCACAGCCTCCCTTCCTCAATCTTCCTGATATAAAGCCCAGTTCAACTCATTCCCCCACGTCTCCGTTCTTAGAAGCATCTACATGGGAAGAGGGGACAAGGCAGTAAGCGCGGGGGCCTCCTCAGTGGTGGGACCTGAGACGCCTTGATTGAAGGCGGGGATACGGGGACCTTGACCAGCCAGGCCCACTCTGGGATGTGGCTCTGCAGGCCTCTTGGCTCAGAGAGCCGACAGGACCTGGCGCCTGGCCTCACACAGCCAGGGCAAAGGGCAGGAGTCAAGGTGTCAGAGGGGAGGGGTGCTGTCACCCCAGGACACTTGTCAGAGAGAGGCGTGGGGGCTGGGGCTGGACTGGAGATGGACTCTGAGAATTCAGGTCTCAAAGAGTCGCTGCTTTGGAAACGAGCGGGAAGGAAACCCACACGGATAAAGGAGACGCCGAATGCAGGCCCAGGGGAGAAACAGGAAGATGAGAGAGAAGAGCGAGGGCTGCGCCAGGAAGCACGGTCGCACCGTGTAATTAGAAAAGCAGCCGTCTGGAGCTGTCCGTCAGGGTGTGTGAGCTGCTTGGCAGGGCCCGGGGACAGGGCTCCCAGCCTCCTGCGGGACGAGACGTCCTCGGCACACCATTCCCATGGCTGCATCGGGCTGGCGTTGGGGGAGCCCAGCTCTGACACGCCGGTGCACGGGGCGCGGCCAGGCTGCGGACTCCAGGGCCGATGCCTGCAGTCACATCTGGCTGTGCCTGTGACTATGGGTGGCGTGGGGGTGGGGCGGCAAGCTGCTCATCCACTCTGTGCCTCAGTTTCCTCATCTGGAAACCAGGATGATGACAAAGGGCCTGGCTCCTAAGCCGTTGGAAGGATCTGATGCACTCACGCGTATAAAGGCCTTAGCTCAGCGACTGGCACAGCGCACGTGCTCAGTAACCTTTAGCTGCACACACTTCCGCACGATCCTGTCCCCAGGCCTGCGTAGGCAGAGGGAGCAGAGGTGTTCAAGGCAGGGCAGAGGCCGGGGCTGAGACCAGCAGGCATAAGTCATAAGAGGGAGGTTCCAGAGATGGGAAGGAGGCCTGGGTAGGGGGTGGGCTCTCTATCCCTGGGTTGGGGGTTGGGGTGTTAAGCAAAACAAGGAACAGCACTAGGTGTCTTCACCTTCTGGAATTCTCAAGGAAGGATCAAGCCGCAAAGCTCTGGGGATGCTGCTGGCAGGGAACATCACCAACCCATTTAACAGATGGTGAAATTGAGGCACAGGGAAGGAGCGGGACTTGCCAAAGAGCTTCCAGTATGTGAGGGACAGGGGGCTAGGCCCAGCCAGCTCTTCCACAAGGGCACACTTGGGGCTCACTCCTTCTGTCTGTCACCCCCAAGCATGTCCCCACCGTGAGGCTGAGGCCCGTGCTTGGGAAGAGAGAGCCCCCGGCAGGAATTATATGAGAAAATTCCTAGGGCCTCCTGCACAGCGCAGTCCAGGGTTAGGCTTGCAAGGCAGGGGTGCAGAGGCAGGGCACAGAGGGAAGGCAGGCCAGTGGGCAGTCTCAGCAGTGAGGAGCCACTTCCTGGAAGGGCTCAGTCCCGACATTGTTTATGCTTACAAATGAGGGCAGGGCCAAAGAGAGAAGGAATTGCTAACAGAACAAAGGCTTCTCTACACCCCCACCCTCCTCTGCCTCCTCCCAGAAAGGCAGGGCCTCGTCTCATAAACTTCAGCATGAAACAGACAGTAACCGCCGACAGCTCTGCAGGGGCCGCCACCCGCCCGGCTGGGAAGGACGCCAGGCCTGACCAGCTCTCCTGACCCAGGCCCCTGCCACGCACCCCCCTGGGGAATCCCATCTGCCAGGAGCTGGGGCAGAGCTCAGAAACCACCCTTTGAAGCGCACACGAGCCTCTGGGGACGGGAAAGGCAAGGGGACTTACTCAGGGACACACGCTGAGCTGGGGGAGGGGTGGCCCTCTGACTTCCAGACTGGGGTAGGATCGCCACAGGAGGGCAGCCTGGGAAGTGGGAGGCCATGGCTAGCATGGGGGCAGAAGGAGGACCCAAGATGAGGGGCAGAGAAGGCGGAGCTGGGTGGGGAGGTGGGAGGAGCCACCCAGGCAAGTCAGAAGCCTGGGAAGAGACACAGAAGATGCTGACACTATCTAGGCACTTCTTCAGAATGGTTCAGTGTTTTCTTCCCATCAAGTCATGAGATCTCTTGAGGTTGGCTGAGAGGTGGTGAGCTTCCTGTCGCTGGGGGTATGCAAGCAGAGGCCGAGCGACCAGCTCTCAGGGAAGCTGCTCAGAGGACCTTTGCCCTGGTCGGGCAGTTGGACCTGATGACTCTGAGGGCACTACCAACTCCACAGCCCTCCCAACCCTTGCAGCAGGTGAAGGCCAACTGGGCAGGTGTGGCGAGGAGGTGCTCTCAGATGCTGCTGGGGTGGGAGGCTGAACGGGTATATTTTTCTACTATATTTCTACAGGGCAACTTGGCAATTAGCTTTCAAACTTTAAAAAATGTCCATTCCTTCCCCGAGGCAAGTCCATTTCTGGGCATCTGTCCTCAGGAAATTACCGGCGATGTGGACCAGAGGGTGTTCAAGGATGTTCACAACGTTAGTTAAGACAATGAAGAAGTGAACAAGCTAAACACTCAACAACACCCCAGTTCCCTACATTATGTTCCACCCTTTGGATGAATGACAACAAAGCCATTAAAATCGTTACGATGATTTTTGTTAAGGGTTTGGGAAAATGCTTATAAGGAAAGCAGGATAAACAACTGAGCAGAGTCCCTGCTCCAGCTGTGAAAAGGAAAAATGCGCAAGGAAAGGGCAGGCAGGAAACCAGCCAGAAGGGAGCAGAGGCAGGGCTGCTGCTGGTTTTAGTTCTGCCTCTCGTGTTCTGTCCCAGTTGACGAATTGTCTGCAGGGAGCAGGTACGATGGGTGAAGACGGTGGCCAGCTGCCCACTCCCTGCCCTGCAGGGCCCTCCTGCCCATTAGGAGGGGCGCTGGGCTTTCCCGAGGCTGTGGGAACCCACGGGAGATGGCGGCTCTGTCCATACTTGTCCCTCCTCGCCCCTGCAGGTGTGGACCCTGGGGCCTGGCCACCAGGCACTGGCTGGTCTCTGGCTGCTGGATCTGTTGGACCACAGAGCCACCCTGCCCCCACCCATGGAACCCACTCCCCACCCCTGGATCCCATCTGCTCCCTCAATTTTAGGGGAAACCAGAAGAACCCACATGTTGTCACATGCCGCAGAGTATGACTGGTCACTCTGGCTGTCCGTGTCCCTGCCCCTGCGGCCTCAGTCCCACCACGAGTGAGTAATCCTTTAGGGTGAAGCTCAGTCCCCTTGTGGGCCCTGTAGACTGAGTCCCTTTTGCACAGAGATGGCGTCGTGTCCTTTGGTAGCTCAAGGTGGAGCATCGCAGGGACCCCAGGGCCAGGAGGGCAGCAGAGTGGAGTGCTGAGGGCTGTGGCTGTGCCCCGCCCGGGCACAGCCCGGGACCCACGGCCTCTGCTCTGCAGACACGGGGTGCCGGCTGTGGGCCTGGACACCCCCAGATCTGGCCTCACCACCTCCACCTGCCCCGAGAGCAGGCCTGTGCCCTGTCCAGCCGTCGGTTAGAGAAATTGCCGTCATTCGTCATTAGGTGTCTCATCAGGGCCAGGCCCTCTCTGTGTCCTGACAACCACCTATGAGCTAAGCACGATCAGCCCCGTGTTCCAGATGAGAACACTGGAGCATGAAGAGGTTGCGGAGCTTGCCCAGGGCCGCTCCACCAGGAAGTGGGGGAGTCCAGCTCTGAACCCAGCCGTCTGATGTGGGCCCGCTTTCCCAACCGCCGTGCAACGTGCCAGGATTGCACAAAGAAGAGAGCCCACCAAGCTGGGACGGTGGGAGACAGGAAGGGACAGCGGCCGTCATGGGTCCTGGCACACCGAGGGCTTCCCCTCCCGTCCTGGGCCTCAGTTTTCCCATCTCAAGAAGGAGGGGTGGGACTGACCGCGGGGCAGGGTCACTGGCCTCCCAGGAGGCCCATAACTCAGCATGTGCCTGGCGGCCCACTCACTCCGCCCTCCCATGAGCGCGAGCCCAGCCCCACCGTGCGGCCAGCTGAGAGGCTCCGGCTGGAGCCAGGAGGAGCAGGGGGAGGAAATAAAGAACAGATGAGCCGCTTGCCGGCCCTGTCCCGCCCGCGGTGCCCAGTCTGCATGTTTCCCTGCAGCCTGGCCGCCGAGGTGGCCCAGCCTCGAGTCCACCTTCCCAGGTAGGAAGAGCCCTGGTCTCAGCAGTCTGAGATGGCCTTTCCATCGGCTGAGGGGGCCAACCGGTCCACTGCCGCTCGGGCCGCAGAGGAGGCATGGGAACCGATCACAGACTCCCGGCCCGGCCCGGCCCGGGGCCCTTTCTGTGGCCTTGATGGCCCTGCCTGGAGGCCGTTCCTGCAGGAGGCAGAGGTTCCTCTCTTGAACCCCCTCTCCTTGCTCCCCCTGCTGTCTCTCCTTGAGCCTGGTGAAGGGGCAGGGGCTGGGGGTCGGAGGCTCAGGGTGAGCCCTGCCTCTCCCATGCCCATCCTGGAGCCTCAGTTGCTGCATCTGCGACGTGAGGTGGCTGCTCCAGAGGAGCCAGGGACGCTAACATCCAATGGCACCTGCTATGTGCCACGCACTTCCTGACCTGACACCACACAGCCCCTGCATCTGACAGGAGAACACACTGAGGCCCAGAGAGGCCAAGTAACCTGTGCAGGGCCCCACAGCACAGAGCCAAGACCGGAACCCCATCTGCTGACTCCAAAGCGACACTCTCCACCGGACGCATGGCCTTTCCATGAAATAGCTGTGAGAAAATGAGAAGACAAGCCTGCTCCGGGGAACACAATCCCACCTCTGACCTCTAAGCCCCGGCCACCGCCCCAATATTCATTCATTCACCTAACACTGAGCACCCCCTCTAGGCTCTGTAGAAAATTCCAGGAATAGGGAAATAGATGAGGAATGCCCTGATTTCACAGAACTCACAGAACCCTTCCAAAGGGGTCAGCTCCGTGACCCTTTCATCAATCACAGCCCACACCAGTCTCGAGCGCCCCTGGCCACGCACTCCCAGGCTCAAGCCCCAGTCAGACTCGCACCTGTGGAAACATGGCTGTACCCACATCCTCGGGCAGAGGCCACACAGGCCTCCCAGGTGACAGGCATGGGCCAGTGCATGACGCATGAAACTATCTACTCAATTGCTGCAACAGCCCCACGAAAGCTGCACTCTTAAACCCAACAACAGATGAGGAAACTGAGGCTCGGGGCCAGGGCAATGTCACATCATCACACAGCAGAGGAGCTGAGATCTGAGGTCAAGTCTGTCGAGGGCCCAAGCCCGTGCTCTTCCTTCCCCTCTGTGCTCTGCGCACTGCTTTAGGGACCCTCCGAAGACCCCACACTCACGTTTCCGCACACACGGCCTCGCAGGCAGTGGGAGGGCCGCCGCGCCTCTGCAGCGTGGGCCAGGCAGCTGCAGGCTCCACGGAGGCCCCAGAGGAAGCAGGCGGTCAGGGGGACAGGTGGGCTGGGCCGCGGCCTGCAGGATGCTGGGAGGGAGGAAGGATGCCGAAAGAGGCCACCCGGGGCTTCCTCCCGAGCCTCAAGAGCCTCCTTGTCTGAGCACAGACGTCCTGGCCTCCTCGCCAGGCCCCCTCCCCTTTTCTGGGTTCCTGCCGCAGCCCAGCATGGGCCCAGAAGGCCCACCCCAGTTCCCAGCCCAAAGTCACCGCAAAAATGCCATCCTGATTCCACAACACTAGGGTTTGTCAAAGTGCAGGGAACAATGGAAGCTTTCACAGTGACAGGAAAAGGCCTCAGGAAAACCCTGGGGAGGGGGGCGCAGGGTGGGGGTGTGGAGACGAGGGAAGGGGCTGAGATAGAGAGGAGAGAACAAGCCGGGGGCGGAGACCCGGGAGAGTCGGGAAAGAGAGCCCCGACGTCAGGAATAAGGGACAGGGTGGGGACAGTGAGGTGACAGGAGTGGCAAGAGGGGTGATGGGGAAACGAAAGGGAAGAGGAGACAGACACGCGGAGGGACGGCGCCCAATAGAGACCAAGAGGCCCCCCAGGACCCGGGGGGTGCTGAGACCCCTGTGCGTCCCCCACGCCGCGCTTCAGGCCCTGTGCCGGGCCCTGGGGAGCCCCCGCCCACATGGCCACAGAAACCCCCTCTCCAAATCCCACCCCGAGGCCAGGCGATCTGAAGTAATCTCGGGCAAAACTTTCTGGAAAGCAAAATACTTTTTAATCACATGGACAGCCACTCCCTAAGTTATCTGTTTCCTGCTTTCCTCCCTTAGCAAACCACACGGAGCACAGCTCAGGGCCGGCAGGGGAAGAGGGGCCAGTGCAGAGGGGTGGAAAACATCCGAATTGCGGGGATTGCTAAAGACACGGGTTTTCCTCTGCGGACTGCTGGTCGCCTGTAGTGGGTGGATGTGAGATTTGCAAGCACCCTGCGGTTTGCTGATGCCGAGGCGATTTGCTCTCCTGACTGGGCTTCCAGGTCCCTGCACGTCTGGGTTTGGGTCCCATTTGCTCAGCAAGCCCTTTCTGCTGACTGCGACTCTCTCTCCTGCTCAGCCGCAGCTCCAGGTGGGCCAGGTGGGGTCTCCCCGCTACTCGAATGACCACTCAGGCTTGGGGCCCCACCACCACAAACACGCAGGACATTCGGGCCCCTTCCCGATCTGGCTCCAGCTGACCTTCTGACCGTAGCTGCTGCTACCCACTTGTACAAAACTTACGCTCAAAGAAGAGCCATTGCCTATGAGTGGCATGCTGCGCCTCTGGGCCTTTCTCTTGCTGTTCCCTGTGCCCCCGACATTTCTCCACCCAGTCAAAGTCCATGTACCCTTCGGGGCGAGCCCAAGGGGCACAGACAGGGCTACCTGCCCTCCTCAGGTGCCCACCCTGCCACCGAGTCCCAGGCTGCCTGGCACCCTGGCTGAGAAGCCACCCGCCACCTTCTCCTGGAGAAGGCCCAGCTCCCCCAACTTTCAGAGGACTTTGTGGTTTGCACCACTCGCTTAGCTCTGGGTCATGTCCTGCTCTGACCTGGCCTTCAACTTGCAAGAATCAGAGAGTTCATCTCAAATTTAAAGAAATTTCGCAAACTGCCATCTTGTTTCCCAGAAGCCTCTCCGTGTGCTTTGGCCGTGCCGGCCCTTCCATTTCTCTCAGTTCTCTGGGAACACCAGGCAGGCCCAGTCTGGGCTCAGAACCCATCAGCAGCAGGAGGGGACCCCAGGTGTGGGCAGAGCCGGTGATAGATGAGGTGTGAGGTGGACAGGAAAGGACAGGGCGTAGGTCACACAGGCAGGAGGTGGCGATGCTGAGGCTGGCCACTCCCAGGACGCCCCTCTCAGGCTGTGCTAACCACTCTGGACGGCTGTCTCAGGCCGGTGGTGCCATTTCTACAGGCCAGCTGGCCCCCAGCTCTGCATCTGAGGCCGTCCCTGGCGAGGCCTGGCTAGATGTGGCTGTGACCAGCCCAGCCCAGCCCTACCTGGCTTGAGGGAGGCTCTGCACACATCCTGGGGCCGGAAGGTGGTGGGTTAAGAGGTGGAAAGGCCTCAGCCTGGAGTGAGGCTTTGGTGTGAGGGCCACAGCTCTGGGAGGAGGGGATGGGAGCTCTCAGCTAAAAATAGCAATGGGGGAAGGGTGTGGAGGGTGGCCAAGTGCCAGAAAAGAAATCTGATCTGCCCTGGCCAGTGAAATGCTGAAGTCAGCAGTTCGGGGCCACTCTGGCAGAAGCCGGGGGCTGGGGCCCCCACGACTGCCTAGCGAGAGGCTGTGGGCCTGACCTCCAGCCCCGCTCGGTCCTCGCATAAATCACCTTCTCCCTCTGGGCTTCGATCTCCTCATCTGGCCAGCGAGGGCAGAAAGAGAAGCGAGCTCTCCACCCCGAGAGTGTCCAAGGGGTGAGCACTGGAGCTCACAGCGCTTAGGAGACCACAGCAACCTCTGCTCTCGGTGACTGGCCACACGCTGGACTTGGAGGTATTAATAGTTTTGCTGTGATCCTGTTTCCAGATGCAAAAATGGAGGCCCAAAGGGGTTAAGTCACCTGTCAAAGGTCAAAAAGGAAATAAGTAGCAGGCTTTGAACCCTGGCCTTTATTATGGCTGTTATCCAATTCCCTCACTGCTGAGCGAGATATCGGAGGTCCAGAAAGCCATGGACTGTGTTCGAGGTCACCCGTGGCAACTTCAATCAGGCAGAGCAGAGGTTAAGAGGCTTCTGAGGCCAGTCCGGGCGTTAGCCAGCTCCTCCCACGGTTCCCTGGTGTTGGAAATCAGAGAACGGGCTGCGCGGAGGAAGGTACGTGTGCACAGGAGTGTGTTTGTGCATGTCATGCATGCGCCAGTGGCTCTCGTGGTCACTGCAGGGCACCAACGTGCAGCACAGAGCTCACAGCGTTCTTCGCCTTCAGGGTGGGGGCCCTGCAGAGGAAGGGCGACTTTTCCAGGGGGTCACAGGGAGGAAGGAAGCCTGACATTTTCCAATCCCGCTGACCCTACTTCTTCACCCAGAGGCTGGAAAGTCATTGCAAAACTGAGCCTTCACCATCCCCTAGGGCCAGGGTACTCAGTGCAGGAAGCTCTGCAGGAGGCAAGGTGATGGAGTGTTCCCAAATGGTCTGTTCCCCTCCCTGGGCCCCAGGTTCCCCGGCTCTAAAACACTCACAGCCCCTGCCATGTGCAGGGTTACTGCCACCAACTATTCCATCTTCCCTATAACCCCTATGGATGAGGAATCCAAGGCACAGAGAGGTTGGGAGATTTGCCTGAGGTCACACAGCCAGAAAGTAGCAGAGCTGGGATCCAAACCCAGGCCTGACTGACTCCCACAGCACCGCAGGCCTCCCGCATGGCCTTGAACTCTGGCCTTCTCCTTGCCCTGTCTGTGGACAGCCCCCACATGATGACAGTCCTGCTGGAGCCCTGGGAAGGGAGGAGAGGGAGTGTGCGCCATTGCGGGGTGGGGGCTGTCTGGCGATGCTTGTCCTCACACCCACCTTTGCACGCCCCAGTCACACTACCTAGCAGACTTCGTCTCCCAACCAAATCCAGTGCAAGCCGCACTTCTTCCTGGAAACTTCCTTCCCTGCTGTGCTTGCAGGGACCCCTCTGGTCTCTGTGCCCACCCCGCTGCCCCCACCTCCAAGGCTCATCTTGTCACTCTCTGCCATAGACCTCTCCAGCAGCTCCCGGGCCCACACCACACTTGCGGAAGGAAAGCCACGCACACGCCCTGCAGCCTGTGCACACGCACGCCCTCTGCCGGGGTCTGGCCAGCCCCTCTAAAGTGCTGACGCGGCGGCGAGCCTGCCCTCAGGGAGCGCCTGTCCCAGAAGAGCGCTGGCTGGTGTGGGAGCTGGGCCTGTGGTGGTAGTATCGGTGCCTTCTCCTCACCAGGAAAGGAAGCTCATTCCCGAGCCACACGGCTGCGAAGTCTGCGTGTGTCTTTCTGACTCTGGACACGCAAGCTCCTGGTTCTAGAGCACAGGTTGCTTCTCACTCACACTTCAGTATGCATCAGGGCCGCCTGGGGTGTCACTGTGACACAGACTGCTGCCCCGCACCCCCCCGGGTGAGGGTTGAAATCTCTGAATCAATAGGTACACGGTGGGCCTGAGAATCTGCATCTCTAGCAAATTCCTGGTTGCCGTTGATGCTGCCGGTCTGGGGACGCACTTTGGGAACCACTGCCCTAGAGGATCCTGGTCAGAGTCTGTTAAAGTAGGAGTGTCGGTTCCCAGACACTGTCTCCTCCACACTGCCCCTACATGCCCATTCTACAGCCCAGGAAACTGAGGCACAGAGAAGGCAAGGGACTTGCTCAAGCCATACAGGAAGTTAGGGTCAGAGCTGGGAGTGGAGCCCAGGGCTCCTCACGCCAGGAGCTGGCTGGGTGCAGGACAGTGAGGCCGTCAGACTTGAGAAGGGCAACAGCCTGGAATGGGGGTGGGGGGTATCTCTTTACAAGCAGGACTGGTGGTGTCACCGGCAGCAGGGTGCTGGGGGAGGGCTAGCCTGGCTCTCCTGGCCCAGCCCCAAACCTGTGACTCCTCGGCATCTGGAAACCATCACAAGGAACAATGATCATGGCGCAGGAGGCCTGGCTGCTCAGGAAAGCAAAGGAACATGGGGCCTGCAGGCACCTCCTGCCCCCACCTCCACCACGATGTTTGCCTTGGCACCGGCACACGCAGCTCCCAGCGGGCCCAGCTGTCGGGAAAAGTCAGCCCCTGAGCTACAGGCATGGGGGCTGGGGGCTAGATTGGGTGCCCAGAAGCCTGGACAGAAGCCAGGCGACCCTAGCTTAGCTCCCCGCTCTGCCTGAAAGACTCCTGGCTCATGACTTTAGCTCCCTGGGCGTCAGTTTCCCTGAAGGGAGCTCAGGGACTACCCCAGCTAGGCTGGCTGCTCTCTGTGTATCGGAGTGGCTTCATGCCTGGATCCAACTTGTCCCCAGGGGTCCGACTTGTCCTCTGCAGGCCAAACAACCACCCATGGAGTAGGGAAGGCATTGGGGTGACAGTCGCTGTGAGCGTTTACTTTGCCTGCCACTGGCTCCTCCATTCACGCCCTCAAAAAACATTCTAGAGGAGGGTGGCGACCGAGACAGACGTAACCCAGCCCCCATGCACTTACAGCCAGGTGGGAAAGAGAAGAAAGGCAACTATCTCATTTAAACAATTGCAGCTGTGATGAGAGCTGTGCAGGTATGGGGCGCTACGCAGATGCCAGGCCCTTACTCAGAGTGGGGCCACACGGCAAGGCGGGTGTTTCTTACCTCCTTCCCGCCCCTGCCCCAACCCCAATGCACTGCCACCAACAAGCCCCGTGACCTGGGATAAATCCCTCCCCTGCCCAGGTCTCAGTTTCCGCATCTGTCAATGAGGGGAGGGGGTAGAACCAGGAAAATCAAATGC
Organism: Indri indri; assembly: GCA_004363605.1. NCBI lineage: Eukaryota > Metazoa > Chordata > Mammalia > Primates > Indriidae > Indri > Indri indri. Next base: position 5,228 of record RJWJ010024666.1, on the reverse strand, counting down.
ATCATCTCATTGGTCCACTCTGGTTACCTGCTTCCAGAGCACTGTGTTCAGAAAGACTCTGCGGCTGCATCCAAGCTCAACAGGCAAGAATGGTGGGATTTTGGTGATGCCGCCGCACCATGGCCATGGGTGGCAGGCACTTGTGACCTGTGTTGGCATTCCTGGCCTGGGTGATCACTAAAGATCCTTCTGGTGCAAATGTTCCACCAGCAGACAGCACACAGGCTTGAGAGGCAAAGTCCGAGTCCCAGGCTGGGCCCTTCCTCCCCGCTCTGGACCTGGAACAGAGGCTAGTTCTTGCCCTGCTGGTGCCACATGGGTGCTGTGCCTTTAAAACATGCCCCTGGCTGCAGAAGCTCCTTAGAACCATGACTCTTCCTCCAGGAAGCCTTCCCTACCAGCCCTCCCTGCAGACATCTCCCCAGCTCCAAGGGCCACCTGTGCTTTGTGCATCTCTGCAAGAAGCTCTGAGGATGCACCACTTGGTTTGTGTGCCTGTCCCCTCCGCCCCGGGAACTCCCCTCACTCCTCAGGAACAGAGCCCATGTCGGGTGCCCCTCTGATTCCCTGGGCCCACCATGGGTCTGGCACAGCGCAGAGAACCTCTAGGGAGGAGGTGAAGGACAGAGTGACAATTTGGACTTTCCTATCGGACTGAGATAAGCAGCCCGAGGAGAAAAGCCAGAGAGGTTGGCTCATGAGGAAGGGGGCTGGGCAGCGGCCTGGCAACTTCCTGGACAAGCATGCCGGCCGATGTTCCCGGTCCTCAGTGTGGCCATTGTCTCTGATGGTCCAGAGAGCAGGCTCAATAGGGCCTCTGTCCCTCCCTGAGCAGGCCGGCCCGGCTCGGTGGTGTCCCAGCCGGGCAGCTGGGAGGCGAGAGCCGACACTTCCTGTCCCCACTGTGAGTGTTCAGAGGGGCTGGGGGAGGAGGGGGGCTCTCAGGACAAGCACCCATCTGTGTCCCCCAGAGAAGAGCTGCCCAGCTGGGGGAGGAGGCGGGAGAAGGGAGAGTGGCGCTGGGGACGTGCTAAATCCTGTGTCTCAGCCCCTTGCCTCCCAACTAGCTCTCCCCCTGAGCTGGACCTGTCAGGAGGGCCACTCTGGCCCCCCTACTCTTCCTCAAACAACCCAAGCACACCTGTGCCTCACCTCAGGGCCTTTGCACTCACTGTTCCCTCTGCCAGGAACACTGTTCCCCCAGATCTCCACCCAGTTTGCTCCCTGTGTCATTCATCTCTATTCAGGTTGTCACATCCTCAGAGACACCACCCCTGACAACCCTACTTAGGCATGACCTAACACCATAGCATATCCCTTTGTGGCTATTTCTTTACTGTTTGTTGCGTCACAAGAATGCGAGCCGCATTCTTTCCTTGTCTTTCTTGTTCGCTATGGTACGTCCCCAGTGCCTGGAGCAGTGCCTGGCACATAGCAGATGTTCAATAAATACACGCAGAATGAACAGATAAAAGTGGCACACTTGAACATTGACCTACACACTGAGAGATGTGCGGAGCCCCGTGTTCTGGGAGCATCTGGCCGGGGCGTCTGGGGAGGAGGTCGTGGGCATGCAGGAAGAGCCAGGTGCTGTCAGAGTGGAAAGGGCTTCGTGCGGCTAGGGCGGCTTACGCAAAGGGCTGGACGGCAGGAAGCACAGAGGGCTTGAGGGTCGGAAGCCAGCAAAGGCCAGGCTGTTCTGGGCCCTGGGACCACATCGCAGAGATGGATGTCAGCCCAGCAGTAATGGGGAGGCAGGGAAGGGTTTGAGTTGGGATGCCAAGGTTAGCCTGGCATTTTGGGAACATCTCTTTGGCTGGGCATGGAGAATGGATTGAGTTGGGGCGAGGGACCGGATGTGAGGACGCCAGGTGGGGGATGCTGCCACGTGGCTGGGGAGAGGCGATGGTGGTGTGTTCGGGCAAGGGTGGCAGAGAGCAGAAGTGTGAGGGGCTCCGAGACAGGCAGAAGGTAGAGGCAACAGGACTTGGGCCGGCTCTGGGGGAGGAGAGCAAGGGCTCAGGAACAACCCCAAGGTGTCTGGCAACAAACATTCTGCACAGCTGTGGGGCGGGCCGGGCGCCCCCCTCTTGGCCCGTGACAGCCCTGGCCCTGACTAGCACAAGGCCGGTGGGGTCAGGGAAGGTGCTGGCTGTGTCCTGCCTTGGCAGTGATGGATGGGGGGTGCCTGGCCATAACCGGGCAGCAGGCAACAGTGATGGATGGGACAGCCAGGTGATAACTATCTGCCCTGGCTCCTGTCATCAGGAGTCACCTATAAACCTGTCACCTGAGCCTGTATAAGGTGCCCCTGGGGGAGGTTCCACCCCAAAGCTGATTTGGAGGTAGGCCAGGCACCCTGGCACAGTGCTGTAATTACACTTACACACACACACACACATACACACACACACACACATTGCCCTGCAGGTGAGCGAAAGAGCTCAGAGGGGGAAGGACCACACTAGAAATGGCTAGGCCACGTGAGCGCAGGCCACATGAGCGCAGGGCACTGAGGCAGGCCCAGAGCTTTCCCCACTGTTCCAAAACAGTCCTTCAGAGCCAAGAAGAAGGGATCTACGGAAGACATGTTGAGTCTACAGTGGAAGGAGACCCAGGAGGGAGAGGATGAACCTGGGGTCTGGAGGGACACGGCCGCACAGTGCGCACACAGCGCAGGCACGGCACATAGCAGTGCGGGCCTGCCGTGGTCTCGCTTCACTTTACAGGGCAGGAGGCTGAGTTCCAGGGCGGCCGAGTAGCCTCCTGCACCACACGGCCCGGAGCTCGGACCTCCTGGATCCCACCCCGCCCAGTGCTCCAGGAGAGTCTGACGCAACCGTGGGGATGGAGGCAACTTCCAGACAGGGCCCCCAGTCTCCCCTGGAGCCGCCACGCCCTGAGACCCCACCATACCACTCCAAGAGGGCCCCTCGACCCCAGAGGCCTGTGCTGTGCCACGGGTGAGGGTTTTCCAACCTGCCCCCAGCACCGTCTCCAGGCGCCCATGTTCCTTCCTAGGGTGGCACCAGGGCAGGACCCGCAGCAAGTCAACCGTCCCCAGTCCCTGGAGCCCACCCACATGTGCTCCTGACAGAGCCCTGACTGTCTCTCCTGCCCTTGCCTTGCTCCTAGCAGCCCGGACGGCTGGACTCTCAGGAGCCACCTGGGAAGTGTCGTGTGTGAGCCCAGGAGCAAAGTCTCCTTGCTCCGCCACCCAGGGGCAGTGAGCCTGCGCGCTGCTCCAGGCCTGGGCAGGCACAGGTCCCCAGACGCGCAGGCGTGCACGCACGTGGGGAGTGACACGGCAGTGTGCTTCCCCAGGCATGCACCATAGTCCGACCTGCCAGCTCTGTTTTAAGTCATCGACAGGGAAGCAAGTGGCAAGGGCAGAATAGCAGCTCATTGAACCTGCTCCAGACCCCCCAGGGAGGTGGCTGTCGGAGTTTCCCGCTAATCTCCCAGGTCCCTAGGCTTGGCAGCAGCGAGCACCCACAGGAGCCTCTGTGTGAGTGTGCACAGCGTGTCGCTGAAGGCGTACGTGCGTGTACGTGCATGTGGCTGGGCAGAGCCCCTGCTCTGTACCCACCTCCACAGGCCACGGTGGGCTGGGGGCAGGTCCAGGGCTGGTCAGCCACAGGAAGCTCTGGATTCCCCAAAATGATAAAAATAGCTGCCTGGAAAATTGGGAGAATCGCACTGAAGGAAGAGAAAATACAACCACTCTTACCTTGTCTGGAAAATGTCCTTCTACTTCCCTGGCCATGGGCTGCTTGTGGCCACGTGGGGCAGTGGTCACTGTCTGGCCGTGGCCTTGCATCCCCTCACCCAGCCGAGTGCAAGTGAAAGAGAGCTCCGGCTGTGCAGCCCTGGAGACCTGGGCCTGATCCTGACTTTGCCATTACCGGCAGCAAGAGCTTGGAGAAGTTTCTGAGATGCTCTGAGCCTCAGTTTCCCATTGTGTAAGTGGGGATAATAATATCTATCGGGCAAGTTGTTGAGAAAATGTGATGAGCTCATGAGTGTAAAGTGCTTGGCACTTAGCTGGAATTCGATAAATGGTAGCCATCATCGCCCCCATCATCATCATTCTAGGGACACTTGCCTAAAATCTCGGATGGCCAAGGCCCCTACACTTTTTTTCCTCTACCCCACCAACCTTCTGAAAACCCAGGAAAGTCTCTGAAACCCAACATTTCACGTTCTGAGTGAATATAAGTAAGTCCACCCAGCCTCTTTCAACAAACACAAGCCCCTCGTCCAAGACAGGCTCTGTGCAGAGTGCGATGAGCTGGCGTTGCATGCGGCCAGTTCTGCCAAACCCGGCACGCGGTTTTCCCATACAGGATCTCATTTAATGCGCCCAGCAACTCTGTGAGTTATGCTCTACTGGCCCGAAGCACGGCAAGGGCCAGAGAGGTGAAGGGACTTTCTCAAGGTCACACAGTGAGTGAGTGGCAGCTCCCCCCACCCAAAGCCTAAGTCTTCCCAGCCTCCAAGCCTGATGTGTGCTGGCACACGGTGGGCACCAGGCCTGGGGGAGTGGAACAGAGGACAGTGTGGTCTGGCAGGCAGGAGGCAGCCTGGGGAGGTCACATGGGGGCGGGGAGAGCCCGGCCTGGGCCTAGTGAAATCTGCCAGGCTACAGGATTTAAATGTGTCATCCTGAGTCGCAGGGCTGGTCTCGGTCACCTTGGAGGGACCCGAAGGTCGACTTGTTCCTATCGAAAGCTTATGGTTCTGTGCAAAAAGCCAGGCCTGGGAAGGACAGGCTGGCAAGGACCAGGCAATGATAGCTGGGAGGTAGGAGTCCCCAGGTTTGAGCACCAGCTCTATCAGGCAAGTCACCTCCTCCTTCTGGGCCTCAGTTTTCCCATCTGGAATTGGGGTATGAGTGTGTGTGAGTGAGAGAGAGAGAGAGAGAGAGAGAGAGAGAATATTTAGGGAGGTGCTTTGGATGCAATAGCCTCTAATGTCTGAGCCAAATCTGACACTCCCGGAACCGATGGCTCTGCCGTGACATGGGGCATTGAGAGATGCTGCGCATCTAACACGCCACCTTCTCGCTGCACGGACACGTGTGCCCCTCACTCTTGCCCCGCCTCCCACTCCCCTGTCGCAGTACTGGAGGAAGAGCTGGAGCAGACAGAGCTCTATGGAGTCTCTGCTCTCCCCACTGCACCGCTTCCCCCAGGACAGGCCCCCCGAGGCCGAGCAGGGGAGGGGGC
>RJWJ010024665.1:0-17730 GCA_004363605.1 Indri indri | reverse complement strand
ATCTTTTAGTAGAGACGGGGTCTCGCTCTTGTTCAGGCTGGTCTCCAACTCCTGACCTTGAGCGATCCACCTGCCTAGGCTTCCCAGAGTGCTGGGATTACAGGCGTGAGCCACCGGCCCAATTTATTTCTTAATTAACCCCTTTTCTGCCACCCCTTCATTTATCAGAGGTAGATAGCAATCTCTGATCACTTTCAATCTATTTTTTCCTCTTACTGGTCAGTCATGGAATATTCCTAGCTATCAGTGACCCTGGAATTAGCCTGAGCTGTCCTACTGAAATAAAAAATATACCTAAATGTCACTGATCCCTGGTCAAGGCATGAAATATATAGATGAATAGTGCTGCTTTTTTAACCAAGGGTCTGAAGAATTTTGTTCCTGCTCTTGGCTGCAATTCCCCACCAGAGGGCTCTGCTATTGAAGCTGTTTACTTATTAGAAACATGCTTACGTGATCAACAAAATATAAAAAAATCCCAGTTGAGACTACATTTTGGGCTCTCTTATTCCAAAGTGTTCTGTGCACATATCAGTGGTTCCTGATTCAAGGGAGAATGTGTCCTGCTTTGGCCCTTATTTAGGGAGAAAATGTGAGCTTGAACCTGGCCTCTCCAGATCACTGGCTGAGGCAGCCTTTGGCTGTGATGATACCTTTACTCAGTGCCGTATATTTTAGAGACAGGGCTATATTACTCAGGCTAGCCTTGAAAGTGCCGTTGTTATAGCGTATTGTTTTACTATAATAAACTGTAGATTTGTAATCACTCTAATTTGGGAACTTGTGAGTCTTCTTTAGCAACCGAACCCTTTAAACTGCCACCATTAGTGCACCCTCTAAAGGAAGCCTAGGTTCTAGAATTTGGGGCTGCTTGGTGTGGTAGGAAAAGAAGAGGATTTGCAATTAGATAAAACCATAGTTATGGGTTCTTGCTAGTTGGTTTTAACATCTCTGATTCTTAGTTTCCTAGCCTAAAAAAACTGGGTTGATAATATCTACCTTTCAGGGCCCCTGGGAGGATTAAATGGGATAATGTATAGTTAAGCCTCTGGTATGTCAAATGCATTTAATAAAGTTAAGTATTATAATAACATAAGTGAATGTAAGTTGAAAAGCCAAATAGAAAGGAAGAAAAAGAAATTTCAAAGACTAGGTTTTCACAAAGAAATAGATAATATTAGAAATGCAATGACCAAGGAGAAATGGTAAATGGGAATTCTGAGAAATAAGTACCTGGAGAGGGGCTGTCTGGCCAGAAACAGAACTTCTCATGGGCAGTACACAAGGCTTTCTTCAGCTCAGCACATCGTTCCTTATCTGAAATTCACATAGGTAGCAATGCCTTAAAAAACACTACATAGATTCAAAATCCAATGAATGGCTAACAGCCTTTAAAAGTAAAGATTTAACTAGAAATAAAAATAACTAAGAGAATTTAAAAATACATGAAAATATTAGAAACTACATCATCTTAATATTTTCCACATATTCTAAATTGAGATTCTACAATCAACAAAGGAGATATCATATATCTTATAAGGTAAGGCATTCCAAAGCGTGGGCCTTCATAAAAGTCCTTTGTTTCGCTTTTCCTAAAAATATAAATTTTGGAACAATAAAATAAATACGCTGTTGTTAGTTACCTAGAATACACAAAGTCAAGTCCACTCTAAAGTAGCTAGCTTAATTTAAAAAAAAAAAGTAACGATTGAAGCTAATTAGTATGAAGGCAATCACAAATTCACCTTGTTATATGTAGTAGTACACATACTTTGACTAAACAAGTGATTGTTTTTTTCAGAAAAACTAGGATAGTATATCTTTGGAGAAAAATGTAATTTGTACCTTATACTTACATCTGTCAAAGTCAAAAGCTGGTTGCAAAGTGGCACAGAGAAAAGCTTGGCAGCTGGAGCACTTGAGCATATCACATTCAACTGTGACCCAGCCATATTTTGCACAGACAAGTGGAGACAGCTCAGCGGGCTTACCTGCCCATTTCAAAGAGTATTCATGTTAAGAAAAACAACACTGAAAGTATATTAAAATGAATAAGACAGAAATTAACACTTTAACTTGTTCTTAATGTATATAGGAATAAACAGGCAAAATTAGGGGTAAAAGCAGTAAGAAAAGTGGTCAAGAATATATATATATATTTTTTTTTTGAGACAGAGTCTCACTCTACTGCCCCGAGTAGAGTGCCGTGGCGTCAGCCTAGCTCACAGCAACCTCAAACTCCTGGGCTCAAGCGATCCTTCTGCCTCAGCCTCCCGAGTAGCTGGGACGACAGGCATGTGCCACCATGCCCAGCTAATTTTTTCTGCATATTTTTAGTTGTCCAGCTAATTTCTTTCTATTTTTAGTAGAGATGGGGTCTCGCTCTTGCTCAGGCTGGTCTCGAACTCCTGAGCTCAAACGATCTGCCTGCCTCGGCCTCCCAGAGTGCTAGGATTACACCTGAGCCACCAAGCCTGGTCAAGACTATTTTTAAAGCACAGGCACATACTTCACAGAATGAAGGTCATTTGAGTAATAAGCAGAGGGAAAAAAAGTTACTAACTTTTTCTCAAAGAAGCTCTATGTATTTTACATACATGTAAATATATATATATATACACACACACACACACATATATATGTATTTTTAAGAGCTAGGGTCTTGCTCTGTCATCCAGGCTGGAGTGCAGTGGTGTGATCATAGCTCACTGTAACCTTGAACTCCTGGGCTAAAGCAATCCTCTTACCTCAGCCTTCCAAGTAATTGGGACTACAGGTGTGTACCACCATGCTTGGCTAATTTTAAAAATTGTTTTATTTAGTTTTTGTAGAGATGAGGTCTCACTGTGTTGCATAGGTTGGTCTTAAACTCCTGGCCTCAAGCAATCCTCCTGCCTGGGCCTCCCAAAGTGCTGGTATTACAGGCATGAGCCACTATATCCAGCTGTTTCACATGTTTAAAATGTTTATTATTGGTTGTGGGGTAGAATATAGAAGCCACTCACTTTCACTTAATCTGAAATACTAGGAACTTAGAGACACTAGTAAAAGCACTAGGATATGCCTAAGCCATCAGGGATGGTCAAAGTCAAAACAGGCAGAAATATTTTCTGCCACTAATCTGTGCTCTATTTTTTTTTTTTTTTTTGAGACACTTTTGCTCTTTTGCCCCAGCTAGAGTACAGTCATCATAGTTCACTACAACCTCAGACTCCTGGGCTCAAGCAATCCTCCCACCTTGGCCTCCCATTACAGGCGTGAGCCACTACACCCGACCTCTCCTATTTTTTTTTAACCTCATTATCCTAGATTCTGAATATGCTCTCCTACTGTACTATATCTATTTTTACTTTCCAAAGAATAAAGACAGTAAAATTAGTAATATTCTTCATCAACCTCCCTGAAATTTGATCGTTCATACTAATGGATGTGTATTAGTATATGTGTTTTAAATACTAAAAACATCTATATGTATGTAGTTGGGAAAGTATCCTGAAATATTTATTGATCCTTAATATTCAACACTCAGTTTTTTTATATTTTACCTAACGAGCCCCTACTTTACAGAGCACAGTGGAAAAAAAAGATAAAACATGAAAGAGGATACAGGAAAGTTCTATATTTTTATAAGGAATATGGGAATTTGGAAAACATTCCAATATCAGCAAAAAAAGAATGAAGGCTAGCCGGGCACGGTGGCTTACGCCTGTAATCCTAGCACTCTGGGAGGCCGAGGAGGGAGGATCACTTGAGCTCAGGAGTTCGAGACCAGCCTGAGCAAGAATGACACCCCATCTCTACTAAAAATAGAAAAATTAGCCAGGTGTCAGTGGCGTGCACCTGTAGTCCCACATACTTGGGAAGCTGAGGCAGGAGGATCACTTAAACCCAGGAGTCTGAGGTTGCTGTGAGCTAGGCTGATATCATGGCACTCAGGGCAACAGAGTGAGACTCTTTTTAAAAAAAAAAAAAAAAAAAAAAAAGAATGAAGGCTGGAAGACAAAATTTAGATATAAATGTTAAAGGAACAGGGATTATCTAGAACAAAAATAACAGAATCACTTAACTAGCTTAAGTTAAATAAATTATCATATCCAAAATGGTGATCAATTTGGAGCCAAAGAGAACAAAAGAAAATGGATCTAAATACTATATCAATATCAGGATTTAATGCAAGGAACAACAGTAGAAAGAGTTAAATTATCTTCCCCTTCCTGAGCAATTTAGTCTTAAAGTCATGAGGTGGTGAACAAGGAAGATGTCTGAGCCAGAGGGATGGGGAGAGGCAGCTCAGTACAGGTGTCAGGACCCAAGTGGCATGTAAAGGGCATCCACATGGGGCAGCCCAGTGTGGTATGCTAGGGCCTGAATGGGGTGAAGAGGGATTCATGCAGGGAAGGAGACGGTAGGATAGCAGAAACGAGAGATTGATCAAAGAAGTAAATATATTAAGGATAAAGAAATTAGGCTTCGCAATGCTGAATAAGGGAGGGATAAATGGAAAGGAAGAAAACTAGAATGAATCCTGTGGTGTAGAACTGGAATTAGAGATGCCAGCAGGAACTCATAGTTTTTAAAAATATAGAGATAGGCTGGGCATGGTGGCTCATGCCTGCAATGCTAGCACTTTGGGAAGCCAAGGCAGGAGGACTGGCGACAGGGAGTTCAAGACCAGCCTGAGCAACATAGCAAGACCCCATCTCTACAAAAAATTTAAAAATCACATGGGCATTGTGGCATGTACCTATAGTCCCAGCTACTCAGGAGGCTGAGGCAGGAGGATCACTTCAGCCCAGGAACCTGAGGTTGCAGTGAGATATCATGACGTGATTGCACTCCAGCCTGGGCAACAGAGTCAGACTGTATCAATTAAAAAAAAAAAAAAAGTGCAATCTCTTTAAAAAACAGATAAAACTCTTGAACTCATATATTGTACTAGGTATGTTTGTAAATAAACTTATGAATGCTTAGTACCTCTTCTCTTAAATATGCAATGTGATCATTGGCACATGCTTATTTTTTTGTTTGGGTAATATTCCAGCATTAGTCTCTTGATCAAAAAATGTGGGTGATTTAGCTTGTTTCATGGTCTTAAATTCTGAGATCTTTGATTCCTAGGTCAGGACCTTGTTAACAGTTTGTGTTGTAAAAGAGAAATGCATACTGCAGATATCTGTCTGGATGATAAGGGAAAAAAAAGAAATGTAAACTTAGAAAAAAAAACAGCTGGAACTACTAAAGACTTCTGTAAAAGCAAAGTGATATAGACAGCTCTTAAGGTGGCTCCAATGATCCCTGCTTTCTGATATTCATGCCCTCGTATAATCTCTTCCTCTTAAGTATGGGCTGGCCTAGTGACTTGCTTCTAATGAATAAAATATGACAAAAGTGACGGGATGTCACTTCTGAGACTGGGTTACAAAATGAGTCTGGCTTCCATCTTGCTCTCTCACCTGATGGAAGACAGCTACCAAGTTGTGAACTGTCTCCATAGAGAGGCCCATGAAGCAAGGAATCAAGGGAGGTCCCTGGCCAGCTGAAGCCTTCAATAGCCACAAGGAAATGAATCCTGCCAACAATCACATGACTGAGCTTGGAATTAGATCCTTTCCTAGTTGAGCCTAGAGATGACAGTGCCCCGGCCAAGCTTGATTGCAGCCTGTGAGAGACCCTGAGCCAGAGGACTCACCTAAGCTATGCCTGGATTCCTGAGCCACAGAAATTGTGAGATAATAAATGTTTGCTGTTTTAAGTCACTAAATTTTAGGGCAATTTGTTATGTAACAATAGATAACTAATACACAAAGGAAAATCTAGAAAGAGACAGTATAGTAGCAGAGTCTCAAAAAACATCAGGCTGGCCGGGCGCGGTGGCTCACGCCTGTAATCCTAGCACTCTGGGAGGCCGAGGCGGGTGGATCGTCCTGAGCTCAGGAGTTCAAGACCAGCCTGAGCAAGAGCGAGACCCCGTCTCTATCAAAAATAGAAAGAAATTAATTGGACAGCTAAAAATATATATAGAAAAAATTAGCCAGGCATGGTGCACATGCCTGTAGTCCCAGCTACTTGGGAGGCTGAGACAGTAGGATTGCTCGAGCCCAGGAATTTGAGGTTGCTGTGAGCTAGGCTGATGCCATGGCACTCACCCCAGGCAAGACAGTGAGACTCTGTCTCAAAAAAAAAAAAAAATCAGGCTATAATTCTAGATCTGCCATTTGCTAGCATGTTGATCTTGAGCAAGTCATATAACTTACCCAAAATTGTTTCCTCTTCTGTAAAACAAATACAATAATACCTGTTTCACAGGTAAAGATTAAGTGTGATAATATATATGAAAACACACTATATACTAATATTAGTTATTGATTCTTCTCTCAGGCTCTTGGTTTTTTCTTCCATAAAAAGAAAAGGTTAGATAATCTCAAATGTCTCTTTGAGGATAACATATGATGCTGATTTTCCTGTAAAATTTTTTATCAAGATTGATTCTTAAATTTAAAACATCAGAGTAAGGTATAATGCTGTGGAAGAATAACAATCACAGGAGCATGCAGAAAGTGCAACTCACATGAACTAAAAAAGGATATAGAGAATGTTTCCACTCTGCTAAAGAAGGCTTCTTTGCTTGTAGATTCCAATGGAGGTTGTTCTGCTTGGGGTGATCCATTAACTGGCTGAGATGTGGCAGATGTATTTTTCCTAAGACAAACAGCAAAACTGTTGGTAACTCTTTTATGGTACTACCCTACTTAAATGTTTTGTATCTAGTTTCTCTACACATCATATTATCAATCACACCAACACTGGATTTTAAGCTTCCTAAAAATCATTTTAGTCATGTCATTCCTCTGCTTAATATTTTCAATGGTTTCATAATACTTACTAAATAAAACCCAAATTCTTCAGTTCGGCATTCAAAACTCTTTATAGTTTGGCCATACCTGAATTTCAATCAATTACTACCTCTACAGTGCTCTCCTAATACTGGCAAAATACTCTACTAGTTCACCCACTGTTCTCTGATAGTATTTTGCATAACTTTAGCAAGCACAAAATAATACTTCAGGTATGCTTTATATAATTTGAACCTCTTCATAAATTTAACTCTTATTAGCAGAAAAAACAATTTTGATATTTCTACCTAGATAGACCCTTGATACTACTATCGAGAAACTACTGAGAAAATTCAAATAGAAGTAAGTATATTTTGGAGATTTCATGAAAAAAATTCAGAGAGAAAAAAATCGGCAAAGCAATTCTCTCATTTTCAGTGAAAGGCATTTCGACAGTGCCTAGGAGTGGGGATGAGGAGTTGAAATTGCTGAAAGACAAAAGTTATTTTAATAATATAGGATTATACCAACAATTGTAACTCTAAAGAAATAAATTTATTCTAAGAATCTCTCTCAGAGATTCACGAAGAGCCTTGGGGAAGTATGTCTTGGGAAAAACTCAGAGGATCCATAAACTTGGATGGGAAAAAAAGGACATTTATTTCACTGTTGACTAGCCTCTGAGATTTAGCATTTCCTTTGATTATGAATGAAGGTAAAAAACTATAGTAGTATTAGTAGTACCTGTAACTTTGTCGTCAATGGAAATAATTTTCTCACATTATGGTTGTTGCACGTTTTGAAATAACGTTTATGTTCATCACTACTTCAAAATGATGGTTGATAACAGACATACCACTTGATATTATTAATATAAACTCTTTAATAAAAAGGCACGTTACTGCATAACTTTTTCTTTAACTATCTTGATAACTAGATTCCAACGTAATTGTTTCCCTTTATAATCCTATGTAATTTACTTCAAGCATTTAACAACACTACTCTGAAAGGGGGTTCACAAGCTTCATCACACTGCCGAAGAGGTCCACGGCACAAAAAAAGATTAAGAACCCCAACGAAGAGAAGTCAGGTGCGCTCAGTTAGTGGTCCTCTCTTTCCTTCCAAAAATATATGCCCTATGGCAAAATTCTGCCCATTGTGCGGAATTCAGTACATCCAAGAGAAAGATAGAAGCCGACCAAGCTTAGTAACCCCAGTCTCTTTCAGATCCCAAGAAGCCATCCCCACCACCTGAGTCGCCGACAGAGGGGACCCCCAATCCCCGCTCCAGGCCTGTGTTCCCCAGCCCTCTCCAGTCTTCCAGCACCGGACCCACGGTTGACTCGTGAACTCACGCGTCCACGCCTCCCTCTTCCGGAGCAATCCCCTCATCTATCAGCTGCCGGATTTTCTGGGGGGTCCCTTCTGGGGAGCGAACGACTGCACCCCAACTCCGTTCAACCCCCGCGGCAAAGGCTTCTCCCTCACTGGGCGCCGCCATCTCGGTCCGTTGACGAGTTGCTTCCCCCGCGGGTTTGAAGGCTCGGGAACTTCCGTTCTGGGCGGTTAAAATCCGCCGCCTCCTGAAGCTGCCAAACCGCGGGACCCACCCCTTCGTCGTCATCTTAGAATGTTACAGCCAGAGTTTAAGGAGAGATGTAGTATTTAGGACAAACTAGATTAATCGTTTCCTTTATGAATTAGCATATTTAGGTTGATAAGAGATTTTCAGAGCGCTGTCTCTTCAAATTAAGCAGGGACGAGGGGCTCAATTTAGTTTTCAAGAAATTAACTCATAGGGCCCTCCTAAGTTACATCTTTTTACAAGTGAGGATCCTCACTTTTTACAAGTGGCGACTCTCACTTGAGAGCAAATAATTTGGAATCCTTCTTAGAAATCGTGTTACGGGTGGATTTAGAAATCTGTGGCATTCGACACTATTGAGCACTCCCTCCTTCTGTCCAACAAATATTTATTGAAAGTGCCCTACTAACACCGTTCCAGGCACTAGCAATGGCAGTAGTGAGATGTACGTAGTTCTTAGTGGAGTTAGATATCAAACAATTACGTTTTTCTGTAGTTTTAAAATTATGATTATAAGTGCTCCAAAACAGATGCACCGAAGAGTATAATAGGAGAACCTTATTTAATTTGCAGATTTTCCTGAGAAAATCAGGTGCTGGAACTAAGACGAATGAGACTGTAGGAAAGAAATCTGCACAGAATCTTCCAACACCCCAGTTTGGAAGACTGATATGACTGAACAATGGGCAAAGAGGACAGTGTGATCATGCCCTACCCTTCCAGCTCCTGACTCTAACAAGGTCCCACCCACCAGCACCTGCAACCTATTGATCTAACTACTTTTCCACTGTTCCTAAAACCACCACCACCTTTGTTTTTTCTCTGCTTAGCCAGCTTAAATTTTGCAAAGGAATGATGATGATTAGCAGTAAGTATTCATTATTCATTTATATGATGATATCATTATCAATCTTTTGCAAAACTTGAAGATGGACTGCTAATTAGTTAATATTAAGGAATTATTGTTAATTTTGTTATATGTGATAATGGCATTGTGGCTATGGTTTTTAAAAGTCCTTTATTAGGGATACATCTTGAGGTATTTATGGGTAAACTGGAATGATGTCTGACATTTACTTTGAAATTCTCCAGGAAAAGAAAACATGTGGAGGAGTAGGTGAAAGAAGATTGTAAAATGTTTTTAATTGTAAAATTTGGATGATAGACTCATGGGTTCTTTATGCCATTCTTTCTACTATTGAGTGTTTGACAATAACATAATAAAAAGCAAAATAAATTAAGCTAAAAAAATACATACTCTTGAATACCTTCTCAATTTCCTTGAACATCTCTTGCTTTATAGTACTCGCTTGGCAAAACCCCAATCACAATGGAATTCAATTCCCTACTTCTCTGATCCTGTACCCATACAGCTAAATGTGGCTAAAGAAAAAGGACATGCTATCTTGTCTCTCTTTATCTTCCTGACCTGAAATGGAACCTTAATTTGGCCCAATAGTCAGACTAAATTTCTTTAGTCTACTTCCCCTCCCACTTTCGTAGATGACTGTTTTATACTTTTCTCCTCAGACAACTTCAACACTTCCACCCATCTATCCTCCCTTTCTGCTAATGATCTTGCATCTTATTTCACTTAAAAAAAAGTGAAACAATCAGAAGAAAACTTCCACCACCACATGAACCCACTAGCATATAGAATATCAAGAATTTTTTTTCTTTTTTTTAGACAGAGTCTTACTGTGTTGCCCGGGCTAGAGTGCCATGGCGTCAGCCTGGCTCACAGCAACCTCAAACTCCTGGGCTCAAGCAATCCTTCTGCCTTGGCCTCCGAAGTAGCTGGGACTACAGGCATACGCCACCATGCCCAGCTAATTTTTTGTATATATTTTTAGTTGTCTAGCTAATTTCTTTTTTTTTTTTTTTTAGTAGAAATGGGGTCTCGCTCTTGCTCAGGCAACCTCAAACTCGTGCCTGGCTAATTTTTTATAGAGACAGGTCCTTGCTATGTTGCTCAGGCTGGTCTCGAACTTCCAGCCTCCAGCAATCCTTCTGCCTTGGCCTCATAAAGTGCTAGAATTACAAGTGTGAGACAGCACGCCCTATAAACCTTCTAAAGGATTTGGACTTCACCCTAAAAGCCAAAGGCAGCCATTGAAAGACTTTGAAAGTGTCACAGTAACATGAACAGTTGTGTATTTTGGGAAAAATCACCCAGAAGACTGTGTAAAGAGTGGACTGGAGCCAAGAGCGAATACACAGTGACCATTAGGGTGTTGCTGACAAAGCCCTGGCAGAACAGAGGCAATGGTGGGCTAAGACTGGGATGAAGATAAACTAAGTGGGCAGATGCAAGCTGTATTTTGGATCTAGATACAACAGGACTTAGTGATGAGTTATACATGGCAAGCGAGGAATAGGTTTCAAGGAGGCCCCAGGCCCGAACAAGTGATTGAAAGATACATACAGTTGGCCTATATCTGTGGGTTCCGCATCTATGGATTCAACCAACTGTGGGTCGACAATATTTAAAGAAAAAAAAAAAAGGATGGTTGCATCTGTTCTGAACATGTGCAGACCTTTTTTCCTTGTCATTGTTCTCTAAACAATACATTATAACAACTATTCACATAGAATTTACATCGTTTTAGAAATTATAAGTAATCTAGAGTTGATTTAGATGTTTGTAGGTTATAAGCAAATACTGTATCTTTTTATATAAGGGACTTGAGCATCCATGGATTTTGAAGGAGGTATTTGAGGGGGGTCCTGGAACTAATACCCTGAGATACTAAGGGATGATTGTATATATTGACACATAAATGCTTATTTCTTTATATTTACTATATATATATATATATATATATACACACACACACACACACACACACACATACCACATATATATTTGGGAGGGGTGAGACATTTTTTTTTCTATAATTCCCCAGTGCCTAACACACAGATATTCTAAAGATGTCAATTTTAAGACATGAATCAATAAACACTTCCAAAATTTCCGATTTTCAAATAGTCACTTGGTAAATGTGATGTGAAGGAAAGAGTTATGGAGTCAGGGATGGCCCCACAATCCAACTGCCATCACTAAGCATGTGGCCTTGGGGTCAAATAATCTGTGGTTATGAGATTAAATGAGATAATGTATACAAAAATGGTTGGTGCATCATAGGTTCTTGGTAAGTGCTAGTTTTCTTCCTAAGCATTTTAGTGTAGGAGGTGGAAGAAGTGATGCATCACCCCATCCCCTTTCAGGAATGAAGAACTCATCTCCCTAGCCACTGGGAGTGCCAGCAGCAGGAAGCCCTTGGCCATCAGTTCCTTCGAGAGTTACTTGACTCAAGGGAGCCATTTCTCCTGAGGTCACCCCTACTCCCTTCCTGGTACATCCTGCATCCAGGGACTAATCAACATGGAGTTATACGAAAGGCCCAGCCTCCCCTACCCCCAGTCCCTACTCAGGACAATGCCGAAGGGCCACCCAGCTTTAGAGTTTCCTGCAGGGTTCTTTGGGGCCTCCCTTGAGACTACATCACACACAGTCCAGCTTCTCCTCCTGCCCGATTCTGCTTCCTCTCCCTCCTTGCCATGGTGTCGATCCAAGAGCCCTCCCCCAAACCTTCTGCATGCTAATCTCCCTCTTAGCGTCTGCTTATCCATTTTGTCTATCTGGGGGAAGCAGACAGCTCTATGGATAGCTCCACTGTTAGACTATCTTTAGTTGTGTGTGTGGTTTTTAATGTGACAACACACATAAATTTAAACTAATAAGGTTTTTATGATATGCAGAACCTCTCTTGTTAGGAATGCATCAAACACATTATGTTTGCTAGTATAGTTCTTTCATGAAGTAGAAAAATGTGTCAAAAAGCAAAATTTCTATTTTTAGTAAAAATTTAATTTCTGTGAACCATGACACCTAATAGATTTTAATTTTATTTATTTTTAAAATTAATTTTTTAGAGATGGGAGTCTTACTATGCTGCCCAGGCTGGTCTTGACTTTTTGGGCTCAAGTGATCCTCCCACCTCAGCCTCCCAAGTGTCTGGGACTATGGGTGAGAACCACCACACCTGGTTCAATAGGTTTTTAAGTGGGTACACATTTATCAAACATTTTCATTTCTTACAGGCTACTTTTTATTGATATATAACTCATACAATATGGAATTCACTCTTTAATATGTAAACAAGTCAGTGGTTTTTATATATTCACAGATATATGCAACTATCACCACTAATTCTGGAACATTTTATTACCTCCAAGGGAAACCCTATACCTATTAGCAGTTACTCCCATTCCTCCCTCCTCACCACCACCCCCTCTCCCCCACCCCTGGCAATCACTAATTTACTTTTGGTCACTATGTATGGATTTGCCTATTCTGGACATTTAATATAGATGGAGTCATACAATATGTGGGTTTTGTGTCTGGCTTCTTTCACTCAGCATAATGTTTTCAAGATTCATCCATGTTGTAGCACGTATTAGTATTGTCTTTCTTTCCTTTATATGGCTGAACAATGTTCCATTGTATAGATATATTTATTTTGTTTATCACTTCATCCACTGATAAACGTTTGGGTTATTTATACTTTTTGGCTATTATGAATAATGCTACTATGAAAATTTGTGTAGAGGTTTTCGGGTGCACATATGTTTTCAATTCTCTTGGGTATATATCAAGGAGTAAAATTTCTGGATCATATGGTAATTCTATATTTGACATTTTGAGAAACTGTCAAAATGCTTTCCAAAATGGCTGCACCATTTTACAATCCCACTAACAACATATGAGGGTTCCAATTTCTCCACATCCTAGCCAACATTTATTATTTCCTGTCTTTTTTATGTTAGCTATTCCAGTGAGTATGCAGTTGTATCTCACTGCGGTTTTGATTTGCATTTCCCTAATGACTAATGATGTAGAATAACTTTTCATGTATTTATTGACCATTTGAAATAGCCATTCATGTCCTTTGCCCATTTTTTAAATGGGTTATCTTTTTGTTGCTGTGTTTTAGGAATTCTTCATATATTCTTGATATTCATATTGTATATACTTGACATACCCCATTATTAGATATATGATTTGCAAATATTTTCTCCCATTCTGTGGGTTGTCTTTTCACTTTCCTAATTGTGTTCTTTGGAACACAAATGTTTTTAATTTTGATGAGATCCAATTTATCTATTTTTCATTTTGTCACTTATACTTCTGGTGTTGTATTTAAGAAGCCATATTGTGTGTTTTGAATGAAGACTTTCCCCAATATATTCCTTTGTCTTTTTCATTTATCTATCTGGCATTTCCAGTGAACTTTTGAATTTCGAAGTCACCAAATAAAATATCAAGATCATGGAAAGAGTTTTTATCCATTTATTTATAGTTCACCTTCTTCCAAACCAGTTTGAGAAAGAGTAGGATTTTCATAAAGTAGCATTCTGAATTGATACAGTATTTACAGAACAAAACCTGTATGAATACTTTTTATTTTTTTGCATATTTTTTATTTTATCAATCAGATCGAAGCACCTCAAAGGCCAATGTAATTTCTCATCCCTCTTTATATCCCCAGCACTTTGCATAGTACCTTTGAATTCAGAAGACAGTGTGTGTGTGTGTGTGTGTGTGTGTGTGTGTGTGCGTGTGTGCTTTAATGATTATAATTATGCCCAAGCACTAGTTGATTCCATGGTAAGATTAAGCCTAGAAAGCAGGCATAGGCCCATGCTATGAAACAGCTCTCAGGAGTGACAGTATAATGTGATTCCCTCGTCATCTGTTGCCCACGATCATCCTCGGTAAATCTATAGCATTCTAGTTTACCTGAAATACTATATGGGCGGTGCCAAACTCAGGGATGGCATCACTCCATTAAGGGTACCAAGAGACCTATACCTGGAGATGCCCTGTTTGACCTCTTTCTCCTGCTCATATTGTATAAGCAGAGCTTGAGGTGTGTGTGGGAGAATTCCAGCTCTTTGATTATACATAATTCTATATATTTTCCTTGTCTGGGAGTGGGTGCAGGCATTTAAACAGCACCTGATACAATATCTTCTCACTGTCGTCTTCTCCTTGCTAGGGGTCTCTTCTATTCAACAGATATTCATCGAGTAACCCTGTGGAAGGGTTGGGCACTGGAGCTGGGCAAAGCAAAGAATATCATAGGCCCTTCTTCAAAGCAGTTTATAATCTGGTGATATGGAGTTAGGGGAGGTGGCAGAGGGACATGGTGGAAATCATTAGTAACAGAGAGGGCCAGAAGGAATGCTTGATTATGGAAGTAAGACCAAACCCCAAATAATTATAATACAGAGTAGACTCAGATACATTCAAGGGAATGGGGGTATGACTGGAGTTGGGAAGAAACCATTCTGATCTGTCTTAGTTTCTTTTGTTGCTCTCACCATTAGAACCTGGTATAGAATTGTTCACTTAGTAATTCAACAAAAATTTATTGAACATCTACCATGTACCAGGTAACTGTTCTAGGTGCTGAGGATGTAGCAAGGAGTTCATATTGTAATGAGTGGGACAGAAAATAAGTGACACATGGACTAATGTGACTAAGTTTGTGTGGTAGTTGCATAAAAACCTCTCACCTGACTGACCTTTTGGTTCTTTTTGACTCATATTCTAAAGTCATGCTTGTTTGGCCACAAATCATGGGCTCTTGAGTAACGTGGGCACTAAAAAAATCAAGGAATCAATACAGTTAACTGAGTGCAACCCTCTCATTTTACAGAGGAGCAAATGGCCCAGAAAGCTGAGGAGGCTTGCCCCATGTTCAGGAGCAGTTTTGGGCAAAAAACCCCCTTCCCATTAGCAAGTGAAGTTCAGATTTTGGATGTTTTCTAGAATAACTTGTTTTCTCAGAGATTTTCACTTCTAAGTTTATTATCAGGTAAGTACAAGAACATTACCAATAAGAATAAGGTAATTACCACAAAAATTTCTTTGAAATACTTTCCAAATTTTTGATCCAAACAAAGCCAAGTTCAATAGAATATTGTTGTTGACATTACTGAATGGATTCAGTCTTCTTCTGGTGTTCTATTGTTTTACTTCAAAAGTTCTTCCCCTATCTCTTTTTTTAATTGTGGCAAAAATATATAACATTAAATTTACCATTTAAACCATTTTTAAGTGTACAATTCAGTGTCATTAATTACACACAATGTTGTACAACAATCACTAATATTTATTTTCAAAAGTTTTTCATCACCCCAAACAGAAATTCTATAACCATTAAGCAAACACTTCCCATTCCTTCCTTCCTCCAGCCTCTGGTAACCTCTAATTTACTTTATTTTTTGGAGACAAAGTCTTGCTCTGTTGCCCAGGCTAGAGTGCAGTGCTGTCATCATAGTTCACTGCAACCTCAAACTCCTGGGCTAAAGCAATTGTTGTGCCTCAGCTTCCCAAGTAGCTGGGACTACAGTTGCTCACCACAATACCAGGCTAATTTTTCCCTCCCTCCCTCCCTCCCTCCCTTCCTCCCTCCCTTCCTTCCTTCCGAAATAGGATCTTGCTATGTTGCTCTGGCTGGTCTCAAACTCCTAGCCTCAAGTGATCCTCCCACCTCAGTCTCCCAAGTGCTAGGATTACAGCTGTTAGCCACTGTGCCTGGCCCTCTGCCCATTTTTTAATTGGGTTGCTTCGTTTATTGTTGTTGAGTTTTAGGAGTTCTTTATATATTCTTGATATTAAATGTTTATCAGATATATGATTTGCAAATATTTCTTCCCATTCTGTTTGTTGTCTTTTCACTTTCTTCATAATGTCCTTTGATGCATAAAAGTTTAAAATTTTGATGAAACCCAATTTATTTATTTTTTTCTTTTGTTGCTTATGTCTTTGGTGTCATATCTAAAAGTTTGTTGCCAAATCCAAGGTCATGAAGATTCATATCTATGTTTTCTTTTAATAGTTCTATGGCTTTAGTGCTTATATTTAGATCATCGATCCATTTTGAGTTAATTTTTATATATGGTATGATATAGGGGTCCAAGTTGGTTCTTTTGCATGTGGAAATCCAGTTGATCCAGTACCATTTGTTGAAGAGACTATTCTTTCCCCATTGAATGGACTTGGCACCCTTGTAAAAATCGGCCATAGGTGTATGGATCACTGCCTGTTTTTAATGGGGTATGTTGACTACTATTTTTAATTTCATTGTTACATGGCATTCATGGTTTGTATTCCTCCAGGAATGCCTTAAGTCTATGAGACTTGGGTTATATTTCTCTTGTACTAAAGGAATTAAACATGACTATGTTTTTTCCTGAGAGATTTCCAGGTTTATTTGCAGCTTCACCAATGTATAAAACCATGAGTCTGACTCCTTTTACCTGCCCAAGTCTTTCTGCCTTTACACTGATGAAATGATCCGGCCCATGATTCACTTTCCTTATGCTAACATTCTGTGACTCTTGGATTACACCGACCTTGCAGTGTTTTTTTTACTCAGTATCCTGTTTGTTAACACGACCTATTCCGTACTTCCTCTGCTCACGTGTTACTTTCCTACCTACACTAACATTGTGACTAAATTGTGTACCCTCTCTAAATTCATATGTGGAAGTCCTAACCCCTAGTACCCCAGAATGTGACCATGTTTGGAGATAGGGCCTTTAAAGAACTAATTAAGTTAAAAAGAGACCATTAGGGTGAACCCTAATCCAATTTGATTGGTGTTCTTATAAGAAGAGGAGATTTGGACACACAAAGAGACACCAGGGATGTGTGTGCACAGAGCAAGGAGACCGGCTTCAGATCAAACCAACCTGGATCAATGTCTTGATCTTAGACTTCTAGCCTCCAGAATTGTGAGAATATAAATTTAAGACAGTTTGTGGTATTTTATTATGGCAGCCCTAGCAAACTAATACACCTAGGAGATGAATATAGGTGGAAAAAAAGTACCATTATTTTCATAATCTTCTAATTGAAATTTAGCATTTTCATCAATTATAAATGTAGACAACAAACCACAGTAGTATTAACTGAACTATAACTCTCTCACCAATGGACATCCAGATATTTTCATATCCTATTACGGTTACTGCAAATTCATTCAAACATTGTTTATTCCCTATTTTAAACTACAATAGTTATTAGACTCCCATTTGACTTTTTTTTTTTTTTTTTGAGACAGAGTCTCACTCTCTCGCCTGGGGTGAGTGCCGTGGCGACAGCCTAGCTCACAGCAACCTCAAACTCCTGGGCTCGAGCAATCCTACTGTCTCAGCCTCCCGTAGCTGGGACTACAGGCATGCGCCACCATGCCCGGCTGATTTTTTTTCTATATATATATTTTTAGCTGTCCAATT
>RJWJ010024664.1:0-24647 GCA_004363605.1 Indri indri | reverse complement strand
GGAGGGAGCGATGGAGGGAGGAGCAAGGACTGAGCGTAGTGCTGGGGCCTGGGGAGAGGAGGACAGGCGGAAACAGGAAGAGACAGGAAGCAGAGGCCAAGGAGAGGGAGCCAACGAGGGAGCGACAGAGGCTGGAAGTAAGGCAGGCTCTTCTCGAGGGAAGCAGGCGGGCAAGGGGCCAGGCACAGAGAGGCCGGGAGGAGGAGACGGCGCGAGCGGGAGCGAGCAGGGCAGCAGAGTGAGACCAGACGCGGAGCCGGCCCACGCGGGTGGGGAGGCGTGGGGCCTGGGCACGGCCAGACGGACCACCCTTCCTGGTCGTGGGAGCGGGAGGGTGGGGATCTGGAAGGCTCACACCTAGGGGCCCAGGCCCCGGGCGGTCCCACGCCGGCTGCGCGCCCGCGCTCACCTGCGGAAGTCCAGCAGGGGCCGGGTGGAGGCCGGGGTGCCCTCTGCCGGCCAGCTGAGGAAGTGGAACTGCGTGAGCGTGCGCGTCTCCTGGGTCTGCACGTTCTTCAGGTAGAAGCTGCGCACCAGGAAGTCCTCGCACCAGATGTGCTCCGACACCAGGTTCACCTGCCGAGGGGGGCCAGGCCTGAGCGCCGAGGGCACCCCCAGCTCCATGTCTGCGTGCATGCTCCTCGCGACCTTCTCAGGCGGGATCAAATTCCAAGTCCTTCAGGAAGCGTACCCACCCACAGCCCCAACAGTCCCAGCTGTCCCCAGGAAAAAACCCTGGCTGGCTGTCACTTATCTATTGCTCAGGACTACTGGTAGTCTTCCCACCTAGACACAGCTACTGCTGTGAGCTGCTCGAGGTCGGAGTTTCTCTTTCCTCTTCCTCACAGGGTCTACCGAAGTGTCGTGCTATGCATACCACGAATGTTGATGAAATTCTACAATATTTTTATTTGATTTCTTTCATTAACCATGAGCAAGACCAATAAAAGGCTTTTTTGAAAGATTGTTGAGTGCTCACTTGGTGACGAAAAACTACTATCCAGGCTCATCTGGAGATAAGAAGCTTCAGTTGTGCAAGTTCTGTTACTTACAGGGGAGTCAGCTGCTCCCATGTGTCTAGAATCTCTTCCTCCTTCCCCCACTTTGCTTCTGCCGAGTTCCTCCCTACTTATCCTCTCTCCAAATGAAAAAGTTTGTTTCTATTTTCTTTTATTTTTTTTCTATTTTTTTTTTGTTAGTTATTTGCAATGGGGTCTCACTCTGTCACCCAGGTTGGAGTGCAGCGTCCCCATCATAGCTCACTGCAGCCTGGGACTCCTGATCGCTGGTGATCCTCCAGCCTCAGCCTCCCGAGCAGCTACAGCTGTGCACCACCACACATGGCTAATTTATTATTACTATTATTGTTATTTGTAGAGATGAGGTCTCACTCTGTTGCCCAGGCTGGTCTCAAACTCCTGGGCTCAAGAGATCCTCATGCTTTGGCCTCCCAAAGTGCTGGGATTACAGGTGTGAGCCACCATGCAAGGCCTGTTTCTATTTTATATAAGCAACGTATGTGACTGGTGGTATTTCTTTCTTTGTTTTGGCCACGAGGCAAATCGCAGCTAGGTTAGGCTCAATTAAAATAGGTCCTAAATCTTGGTCTTTAAGTTTACTTATTTTCCTTGTCTCATATACTTTTTGCTCTTAGCTTCTTACCTAAGTTTTGGTGATTTCATAGTTTTATTTCTGTACCTTTATGATAAGTCCTTACAAATGCTTTTTGACCCTGGACAGGGCACACATATATGTATATGCATGTGAATATATATGGCATGCATATGTACATTTATATACATATATATTCATATATGTATTAATAGGCCATCATCCCTTTCCCCATGCCCATCGACCCCTTGCTGTGGGGTCCTGCTGACCTCATATACGTGGTAGAGGGAGGAACCCTCATCTGGCCAGTAGCGGTCACACTGCTTGACACCATCCTCCACCAGCGGGGTCAGCATGACAATGACGGTGCAGCCACTCTCCCACACCATCTGGGGATAGAGACCCAGGTGAGTTCCACTCTAACATTCCTGGGACCTGGCTGGCCCTGGCTAGCCACAAGGACCCTAGAGAAGTCCTTCCTCCAAGAACCCACCTGCCAGAAGTCTGCGATGGTATGGGATAGTGGGCCCTGAGTGGCTATGTAGGCTGGCATCCGAGGGTCATGCTCAATCTGGGGGCAGGGAAGATACGTCATGAGCCAGAATAGGAAATGCCACTAGGGAGAGGCTTGGTCAAAGGGAGGAGGGTAGGGTCTGGGAAGGCTGAAAATCCCCATTTCCCCGCTAGGATATCAGGCCCCTCAATTGCAGTGAATGGAATGTATAGGGACAGGATAAAGACAGGGCAGGGATGGCGGCTGGAGTCAGGGACTCACGATGGGGCTGGCGTTGATGTAATCGCTCCGAGAAGGGCTGCTTTCCACTTTCAGTTTGATCCGGGCATGGTCATCTGCACAGACCCCGCATCCCACCCCAGATGGCCCTCTGGTCATTGGAGTCCTGGCACCTCTGCCACTCAGCCTGAGCCAGAAGCCCAATCCCTCCCCCAAGCCCTCCAGAGCTCCCAGCAGAGGCAGGGCTGGGCCAGGTTGGCCAGCAGGGCTCACTCACAGGGCAGGAAGTCAGGATGGCGGTTCTTTTTGACGTTGCCCTCCCCCTGCGCAGTGGCACAGGTGTTCGGCTCTGCTTGGTAGGCACACAGGGCCTGCCACTCCTTGGCCAGGCGGTCCCGGTTCCGCAGGTGGTCCTCCATGTACGCCTGCAGGGGCAGTACAGCCTGGCTCTGGCCCACCCTGCCAGTCCTGCCTCTCCTACCATGCTGTCCCCTCACCCCTTCTGGGCCCAGGCCCTGTCCTGACCAGAATCATGTGTCCCGTGGAGATGTCCATGTTGGCCTGGGCGGGCTCCTCGCACCAGGACGGTGTGCTGCTGTGGGAGCTGGGGCTGGCCTGGGCCGCGTCGCTGAACTGTGAGGACACACTGCTCACCCGCGAAGGCTCCGGCGGACCCTCTGCCCGGTTGAACAGGGACTTTGTGGCCATGTGCTGGCGGCACAGGTCCTGCAGAGGAAGGATCAAGTGAGGTCCAAGAGTCCCCTGAAGACTTTCAACAGGGCCCTGGGTTCAAGTATGAGCCCTGGGCTCGCCCCTGATTGGTTTTAAATGAAATCTATCCTCTCTGGGGTAGGATACTCTGCCCTGGCCCTCATCCTTTTCAGGGCTGTTCTGCTTGGATGATGCTTATGACAACCTCAGATATGACAGAATGGAATCCCGGAACCCCAGAATCACAGCACTGGGAAGAAGCTTAAGAACCATCTGCTCCCAATTCTCATCCATTCAGAAACACCCCCACAGTACTCCTTCTGGGGGTCTGCAGCCTCCGCCTGGACGCTCCCAGGGATGGGGGCTCACTCCCCGTTCAGCTCCTACCCTTGCTCCACGCAAGCCCCGGACTCCCAGGGCCCTTGCATTTCCTCTCGACAAGCTTCTGGGGCTGCACACCTGGTACTCAAAAGTAGTGTCACCATGGGCCCCCTCAGGCCCCAGGGCTGCCAGGCGCTCCTTGTCCCGTTGCCGTGCATGCTGCCGCACACACAGAGCCACAGCCAGAGCCACCAGTAGCCCGGCCACGCCTGCCAGGGCCACCAGAGTGAGCAGCACTGAGCGCATGGGAGAGGTGCTGTGTGCTGTTCGGGGAAGGACCGCAGCTGCTTCCTCTCTCTGTGGGGACAAGGCTAGAATGAAGGAGGGCAGTGGCAGGGGGATTTTAGGAGCTGTGCCTTGCTCCTGTCCCATGCCACACTCCCTGCTAGGACATCTGGGGCAAAGCTGGGAGGGTAGGGGTATGAAAGTGTAGGCAGAAGGGCTCAGATCCTCCTTCTCAACCCTCACTGGGCCAACTCAACCACACTACAGTGCCAGAGACGTAGCGGGCGACCCTCACCAGATGGAATACGTGCATTTAAACATGGACATAGAGAAGAGGAGAGAGAGCCCAAGGAATTGAATAGTAGAATGTGAGGCATCAGTGTTGGATGCAGAATAGAAACATTATTTTGAGTATAATGTCCTTTCTGTGCAAGGTTTTCCCTTGGAATTCAGAAACTTCGCTCCAGAAGGCTCAGCTGGTTCTTGCCAAGCACAGGAGAGCTTGGTCCTGAGGGAGGAGCCACCTGGGCCATCTGCTGGTCAGAAGGAGAACTGCAGGGGGAGGGGCTGCTTGGGCAAAGGCACCGCCCACCAAGTACAGGAGGTTTCAGGTTCAGTTCTCCCGTCAGGTTTGCCTCCATGTCTTGTGGGCAACGTCAGCCTCTGGGGCTTTGACTGATTCTCCAGTTAGCACATACCTGTCCCACTCCTGTCTGCAAGATTTGGAGCCCAGTCTGTGCTTCCAGTTCAGATTTCACGAGCCCTGCGGGGAGGATGCAGGTCAGGCTCTCTCCAGCCTCATGTGGTCTCTACCCCAGGTCATGCTATGCCAGGTGGCAGGCAGGGCCCATGTCAGCTGGGAACATTTCAAGGGAGCATCGGCCACAAGGCTGGATATATTCTAGTAGGGATGGGGCTGAGGCTGGGGCCAAGCCTGGGGTTGAGGTTGGGAAGGTATTTACCTGCTTGCTGGGTCACATCAGCCAAAGACAAGTTCTGCTCATTGTGCCGGATGCGGAAAGTGAGGGCTGGTCCCACCACACTGCCAAATAGGAGCTATGTTACTACTACCTTACCCATCCTAGACCCCAGACTCTAAAAGAAAGGCCAGCTCTGGCCCTCTCCCCATTAGAGCTGTGGTCCCCAACCTCTGGTATGCAGATCAGTAACAGTCTGCGGCCTGTTAGGGACTGGGCTGCAGAGCTCCACCACACCCCCCCACCACATCCATGGACAAATGGTCTTCCATGAAACTTAGGAAAGCGGGGCGGGGGTGGGGGAGCAGGCACACAGCAGCAGGTGAACAGTGGGGCGAGCAAGTGACACTTCATCTGTATTTACAGCCGCTCCCCATCGCTCGCATCTCTGCCCCCTCATCCCCCCTACGACCCTCCCCCACCCGTGGAAAAATGGTCTTCCATGAAACTGGTCCCTAGTGCCAAAGAGGTTGGAGACCACCGTATTAGAGGATGGGGCTGGAGCAGTTCAGGGATGCCCTACAGGGGCACCTGAGGTCAGGAACATGGTGCCAGCGGCAGGACTAGGTATGGCTGTACCTTCGATATAGCCGGGAACACCTCCGACCCCAGAGCTTGTCTATCCTTTCTCCCCTGAACCCCTCCAGCCGCTTCCTTGCTCAAGCTGCTTTCCAGATCTCTGCCACCGCCCTGGCATGACACCAGCCTACCTGATGTTGATGAAGCTGCCCGAGGACACGTGCACATGCTCAGCCAGGATCTCCAGCAACTTCACTCCTGCAGCCAGGCTCAGGGGCCTGGAGATGGGATGCAGGAAGAGGAGGGAAAGTGGGGAACCCTCTGTCACTTTCTTAATACAGGCCACCTCCAGTGGTGCAGAGCAGCTTGCATCTCTGTCTCCTTCGCATATGGATTTCTGCTCTCTCTGCTTCTTGCCAGGCAGGCCAGCCCCACCCCCAGTGGACTGAAAGGCTTCCCCAGGCTGAAGCTCTTACTTCTGGTCAGTGACGATGTAGCCATACTCCTCTGCGGTTGGTCGAGCTGAGGGCTGTCCTGCTGCCGTGGGCTGGCTCTGGCCCAGTGGACTCTTCTTCTCCAGGAGGACAGGTGTGGCAGGGTGGGTGGCAGATTTGGGAGGCTCAGAGGAGCCAGGGCCCAGCACCTGCTGGACTTCATTGGATGTGGGGCTGGCAGTGGGATATCCAGGCAGGGAGGGTGTAGGGGGTGGAGGCTCTGCTGTGTCTCTGCCCTGTGCTTGCCCCTCCATTGTCTGTTTAGAAGAGAGGATGGAGGTGTGGCCTCTGGATGCTGGAGGGGCTCGGGGGAAGGGGTCCACACCTCGGACTCTGTGCTTTCCACAGTAGAGGTCAGGACTTGCTCAGCTTTCTACCCCCAGGGCCCAGGGCAGTGCTGGGTGCAGAGAGAGCACCCAGAAAATGTGAGCCAAGTGGACAAATGAATGAATAAAGGGTCGAATGAGTGGAAAATGGTCAGTAATGATCCACAGGCCGGGGCTGGAGTGGGAATGACAACCAGAGTGAGAGAAGCTGGGGTGAGGGTAGAAGATGATCAGGGAAGCAATGGGTTTTAGACTTTTGTTTAGCTACAAAATCTTAAAATACCAACACATGAAATAAACAGAAGCAGAGCTCCTCCAACTACAGGGGGTCAGAGGCCTGCCTGCTCGCAACCTCCCCCTTCCCCTAGGGATTCTCAGAGCACGGCAGTGAAAAGAGCAGCGAATCGAGGATTCTGGCTGCTAGTTCCAGCCCTGCCATCAACTTGATGTGAGACCACAGGCAATCACTTATAGTCTCTGGGCCTTGGTTTCCCCAAAATCAGGGGCTGGAGGATACAGATTCTGTGCCTCGATCCTGAGATTTAGGTTTCGGCAAGGGGGTGTGCTGCCATGGGGCATTTATGTGTCCAGGAGGCGCTGGGAACTCACTTTCTTGATATCAGCTCCAACATTTACAGCCCCTCCTGCAGAGACAGGAAAAATAAAGAGTCTGGGAAAATGGCCAAGGCCAAGGTCCACACGGCACAGATGGGAGAAAGGGTCAGAAACCCTGAGCCTGTTACATCTGCTGTGGTCTCTTTCCTCTCAGTCAGAGAGACTGTTCTTGGGCTCATCCTAAGCACGGCCTCATTCTTCTTTGCTTCCTCAATTCACTGTTTTATTAGCTCCTCCCTCTGGCACCGGCCACACCTCCCAGTGGTATTCTTTGTTCAGTCCTTCCTCACCTATCAGTTATTGGCTTCTCCTTAGCACTGGCCATGCTCCTCCTTAGGACTTTATTGTCACCAACCCACCCTTCCTGATGCCTCCTTATCCTTGCTCATACCCTCTGTTGGCTTCTTTTTCCACTATTTCCACCCTCCAGTCTTTCCTGGCCTAACTCCTCAGCTCACCACCCTACCGTCCTGCTCCCTGCCTTGTGCTGGCAATGACCCTGTGTTTCAGAAGAACTCTTCCTGTGAGCCTGACTCTTTCCCTCCAGGCTGCTCCACGTGGTCTTGAGAGGTGGGGAAAGGGGTCTCCATGGAATTGGGAGATGCCAGGCTCTCTGCCCAGACACTCACCCAGATTTCTTCCTGTACCCTTGGGCAGCAGCTGCAGCAGGGTCAGGAGGGTGGAGAGCTGCTCGGGGGTCAGCTGGCGCAGCTCCATGCCGTAGCCTGCCAGCACAGCCGCCAGTCTCTGCAGAGTCGTGTCTGCCAAGAGCCAGACGCAGAGCTCAGAGCTGATGGCGGGGTGAACTTGTGCGATGCAGTCAGGGAGGGAGGGGACTAGCACATTTAAGAGATTCTGCTCAAACACCAGGACACTGATGCCCTCCCGTTCCCAGCCCCTGTCCACACTTTAGGGGAAAGGTCTTCCTGGGGCCAAGACCAAACTTCAGCCCTGCCATGGACATCTCGACTCTCCACGTGGAGGAGAGCCATGTCAGCTCCACTCCCCACTGTATCTCCATGGCCTCCCTAGTGCCTGGCGTAGATCAGCTTGTCCATAGACATTAGTTAAATGGAAGAATGCCTTTAATGACAAGTTAACAAACGTATGGATAGGCAGGAAAGAGCCACACGGTTCCCCAAAAGCAGCCCCCACGCTGTTACCTGGCTGCACTGCTGGGGAAGCGGGTTTCTCCCTGTGACCCCCTGGTCGTTCCTCCTCGTAGCCCTCTGAGTGGTCCTCTGCCTGGCTGCTGTCTCCTTGCTCTGGAAGCCTCGGCACCCTGGTCCTGCTGGGCACTGGCAACCCCTGGGCTAGGTAGAGCAGCCCCGAGTCCTGGAAAAGCTGAGCAGGTGAGGGCCCTGGAAGGTCCCTATGGGAGTGGCCAGGGTGGTCCCCAAACATGCCCTTGGAGGCAGTTCTGCTGAAGAGGGCAGGAGCTTCAGCCTTGGGCAGGGGGTCGACACTGACCATCCCTGGGGAGCTCTCTGAGCCCCGGGAGCCATCACGGGAGCCAAACTGTGGGAAACCAGAGACCTGGGTAAGAGCAGAAGTCAGAGCTGGGGGAGTGGGGTCCGGCTGGGGCCAGAGTGGAGGGCTCACCTGGTGGAACAGGTAGGGCTGCAGCAAGGCCGGTTCATAACTCAGGGCAGGGTGGGGAGGTGGCGGGGGCAGCAGCAGATGCTCCAAGAGAGGGGGCAGTAGCTCAGCCTGCAGAGGGGACAGGGGGGCGCCCGCCCCAGCTCCGTCCCCACCCACTGGTGGTCGTGGAAGCCGGTGCTGGGCAGCAGGAGCAGAGCCAGTGGGGATGCCTTGGAAAAGCAGCTGCCCAGTGGGACCAGGTCTCCTGGGCGCCAAACCAGATCTGGGGAGGAAAGCAAAATGTGTGTGTGTGTGTGTGTGTGTGTGTGTGTGTGTGTGTGTGTGCGTGCGCGCGCGTCTGTCTTTCCGTCTGTGTATGTTCACTGTGTGGGGCAAGGGCATAGAGAGCCTACAAGGCAGAGGTGGTGGCGGCCACACAGGCTCAGCGGTTTAGAGTAGGCCTGGCATCTTAGAAAATGAGGTGGCCTCAGGGGAGAACTGGGCCAGGTGGGCATGGGGATGGGCCAGCGGTCTCTGCCTCCCTGGTAAGCACACCTGGGTCTCTGAAACACAGTTGCGGAGGCTGGGGCTGGAGGAGGGGAGAACAGGAGCAGGAAGACAGCTGAGACTTCTCCGGATGGATTGTGGCTGCAGCTGGCCCCGCTGCCCTGTGTGCCATGTCCCCACCCCTGCCTCTCCAAGTGCATGCTCAAACATTCAGGACTGCTCCTCCACCCCCCGCCACTGTGTCTCCTTCATCCTGATTTCATCATCTGGGCTCCAGGGACCTCATTTACTTCCTTCTGCTTTGCCTTTAATTTAGAGGCCCTGACCACAAAAAGATGATGGTACCTTCTGCCATATAGAAGTCCACATAGTAATGAAACTGAACATTAAAAAACTTTAGGCCAACAAACTTCTGGTTTGTCTCTCATGACTACTTTGATATTTCTTTTAAAATATCCAATGTCAAGGTTTTTAAAAAAACATTTTTTAAAATGCTCCTGTTTTTCTGGATCCCCAGGGATGAGCTCAGCCCCTGTTGGGTATGTGAGCATATCAGACAGTGGCCATCCCTGAACCTCTTTTACCTGTGCCCCAGCATGCTGGCCTTGGTACCACTTCCTTCCCTCTTTCCTCCAAGACCACAGACCCACCAGCCTCACCACGCCAGCATTGTCAAGGAAGGCTGCCTACCTGTCCCTTGGATGGGGCTCTGGGGGGCGGAGCCTGGGAATGCGCTCCATCTCCTGGGAGATCACATACTGGGTGAGGTCATCATGCCAGGACAATCCTGTCAGGGGAAAGGATAGGATGAGGCTGGCTCGGGAGTCTGAGGGGCCACTGGGATCAGAACTGCACTCCCTACCCTGCAGTGCATTGGGTTTGTCAGAGCAGAGGGCCAGTGGAGGGGGTCTAGAGACCCACGGGGTGATCTGAGCTGTCCTCTTCCCACACTCAGGCACAGCTATTGGAGTCAGACTGCCCGGGTTTGAATCTTGCCTCTGCCACGGATGAATTGTGTGACCTTGGGCAAGGTGCTGACCTCTTCAAGCCTCAAGTCCCTCATTTGTATTTATTTATTTATTTATTTATTTTGAGACAGAGTCTCACTCTCTTGCCTGGGGCGAGTGCCGTGGCGTCAGCCTAGCTCACAGCAACCTCAAACTCCTGGGCTCAAACAATCCTACTGTCTCAGCCTCCCAAGTAGCTGGGACTACAGGCACGTGCCACCATGCCCGGCTAATTTTTTCTATATATATTTTTAGCTGTCCAATTAATTTCTTTCTATTTTTTTAGTAGAGACGGGGTCTCGCTCTTGCTCAGGCTGGTCTCGAACTCCTGAGCTCAGAACGATCCGCCCGCCTCGGCCTCCCAGAGTGCTAGGATTACAGGCGTGAGCCACCGCGCCCGGCCCCTCATTTGTAAAATGGGGATTTATAATTCCTAAGATTGTTATGACAATTAAAATAACACATGTATGTACCAAATAGTTAGAATAGTGCCTGTCACCTAGCAAACTTTCAACAAATGCTATTATCATCATTATTATTGCTATTGTTATTGTCTGTTGATCCTGAACCTCAGTTTTCTTTATTCGTAAAGTGGGTATAATACATATTTTGGGGAGCTGTTAGGAAGATCAAGTGTGATCAGGGAAATTAAAGTGCTTAGAAAACTCTAAAGCACTGAACACATTTTAAACCCTCATGTCATTGTCATTGTTGTCATCATCATTGTCGTCATCCCTGTCATCTTATGTGAGGCATATATCCTATTTGACCATTTCCCCCCAAAATTCTGCTCTCAGGAAAGGTCAGTCACCTATTATAAAGGAATATTCTCTCACTCTTCCCCCTCAGTCTTTCTTCTCTGCTTCTGGACTTATAATCTGTGCTGCTCTTCACTCATTCTGGGATCTGCCAACACCCTTACCTGCCTTCTTGCTCATTAACATTAGGCGAAGTCTCTGTGTTCCTATTTAAAGCCACCTCCTCCATTTGAGCACTAGCTTTCATCCCCTGTCACCTAGTCAGGAACATCTTCCCTGCAATTCTCTGCTCTTTCCTACATTATCATTTTCTTTGTTCTCTATGAATTATTCCCATTAGCATCTAAACGTGAAGCAATTTCTTCAACCTGAAAAAAATACTGCTTGATCCCACATTCCCCTCCAGCTATCGCTCCATTTCTTTGCTATTTCTTTGCAGCAAGATTTCTTGTAAGTTATCCATATTGACGGTATGCAATTCTTTTCATTCCATTCCCTCTTAATTCGCTCTAGTCATGATTTTATTCCCAACTATTGTACAAAAGTTGCTCTCACTCACGTCACCAGTGACTTCCGCATGTCTAAACCTGGTGGTAGATTCTCATATCTCGTTTTACTTAACCCATCATCATCGTTTGGCACTATTGACCACTTCCTCCTCTTTGATATCCTTTCACTTGGCTTCCAGGGCATGGAACACTCTTGTTTTTCCTCCTACTTCACTGGCTTCTGCTTCCCAGTCTCCCTTGATGGTTCCTCTCCTTCTTCTGGTCCTCTTAATATTAGAGCTCCCTAGGGCTTGATCCTTGGTCCTCTTCTTCATAGATGCCCAATCCTGTAGTCATCCAACTCATTGGTTTGGTCACCCTCTATATGCCAAAGAATTCCAAATTTGTGTCTCCACTTCGGACCTCTCTCTCAAAATTCAATCTCATATACTCAACTCCCCACTCTATTTGAACAGACATCTTAAACTCAATATATTTGAAACAGAATACCCCACCCCAAATTGATCCTTCTGCAATTTTCCCCATCATAGTTAATGACACCTCTACTGATCCAGCTGTTCAGGTAAAAAAAAACCTTTGACTCCTCTCTTTACAGCCATATCCAGTATTTCATGAAATCATACTGACTACCTTAAAAATATATGCAGAATTCTGTCATCTTCACTACTTCTCTGCAACCACTCTGGTCCAATCCACACCTCTTATCTGAGTTATTGTGGTAGCTTCTAATGGTCTCCCTGCATCAATCCTTAACTCCATACATTCTATTTTCAATACAGCAGCAAGAGTGATGATCTATACATTAGATCATGCACCCCTATGCTCAATACCTTGTAATGATTTCTTCTTTTACTTAAGCCAATGCCCACATGTTCCCCTATGAGGTCCCACAATGCTCTGCACCCCTTCCCCCATCACCTACCTGACTACACCTCTACTCTTCCTCTCCATCACTCCTCTGCAGTCCCCTGGCCTCCATGGTGTTCCTCAAACTTGTGCTCTTGCCTTAGGGCTCTTGTCCTAGCTGTTTGGTCTTCCTGAAACACTCTTCTCCCCATAATCTCCTGGTAAACTCCCTCACCTCCTTAGAATCTGTTCAGATTTCATAGTTTCAATAAGGTCTATTTCAAACACCCAATTTAATACTGCAGCTTCCTAACTCACCATTCCTAATTCCTTTATCCTGCTGTAATATTCCATGACTTATCATCTTCTAATATACTATATTTTTTTCTAACTTATGTAGTGTGTTCCCTCCACTTATTCTCTAAACATAAATGCTAATAAGCAGAGATCTTTGTTTTACTCCCTGATTCATACCAAACACCTAAAACTATGCCTGCCGCATAGTAAGTACTGAATAAATACTTGTTGAATGAATGAATTAAATGAGTGGGTTGTTCTCCTGACTGAGGACCCCAAGATTCATGGATCTGGAGCACTCACACTATACTAGGGGCTGGTCCTAAAAAGATGGATACTGGCCTCTTCCTGTGACTTCTTCTAGAATCCTCCTCTAGGCTCCTCCAGAGAGTCCAAATATGAACAGCTCATCTCTAGGGTTCTACCTCCCACTCCTATCTTGCCTCCTTTTCCAGAAAGATCTGGGAAGATGATGCTCCAGAAGCGGGTGTGATAGGAATGTTCCATGAGGAGAAGTCCTCAGGTCAGGCGGCCCCTCACTTCCCCACTCAGATAACCAACTTCCAACCTCTCCCCTCTGGTGCACTTTCACCTTACCTTGGGACATGAGTTGTCGGAGCACACCTTGTAAGCGCTGGAGAACTGGGGAGGTGACTTGCAAAATGGGCCGGGCCTGCCCCACACCCACCTGGCACTGTCCAAACAAGCCATCTAAGAGCACAAAAATAATGTCAGCAGGTGGCTTGAACAAGAGGCCTTCCAAAGTTCAGGTTGTGAATGGACAGCACTCTCTCCACTCAGAGCTCTGCTTCTCCAGGCCAATCCCCCTGCTCCCCAAGCCCAGTAGCTCTCCTCCTTTCCAGTCCCCCCCACCCCCATTTCTTATTGTATCACCCCATCCTGTCAGTTCTATGCCTGGACCTCACTCACCCTGAATACAGACTTCGAGGTGAGAGCAGAGTCTGCGATCAAACAGACAGCCTGTAGAGGGACAGGTGGGCAGAAACTCAGACACGCACAGTCATAGAATGGTTAGAGGGATGGACAGGCTGGGAAAGAGGGAAGCAGATGCAGTCCATTCTTTCATTCTAAAGAAGGCTTTAAGCTGGGAGTAGAGTGGGGAAGAAGCCTAGAATTCTTAAAAGAAGGAGCATGGGATGTGGCTTTGGATACTAAGGATCTGCGAGTCTGGATCCTTAAAAGCCTCAGTTTGCTTAACTGGGTGATGAGGAGAAGGAACCTTCCAGGTGCGTGGGGGGAGTAGTGATGGTGGAGGATCACATGCTGCGAGAACAAGGGTTCTCACAGAATTACTATGCAGGTGGTTTGGCTAAATTCTAGGGAAAAGAAAACTTTCCTCCCCAAATCTCCAAAAGCGTTCTAACTATGATGGCCTGGAACTCTGAAGAGGTGGAAACCCTAGCACACCTCCCCCACCCCGTGGGGTGAAGGAGTAAGGGTGAGTTGTCTCTAAGGCAGCGCTTCCCACACTGTCCCAAGGCCCGAGCCGCTGGCGCTGTCCGCGGTGCTGAAGCTTTGAGTCTGGCTCGGCCAAGGGCTCGCCTGGAGGCAATTAGCAGAGAGGAAGGGGTGACAGGGCGAGGAGTCTCCACAAGACTTCACCCCTCCCCGTTCTATCCTGTCAACCCACAGCGTCACAGGAAGTACCCTGCAGTGGCCTCCAAGCCCGGGTGGGGAAACAGGGCACCAGGTGGCGAGGCTGCGCCCTTTCCCCCACGCGCCGCCCTCCCACCCCCACCCCCCGGCCCGTGAGTCAGCGCTGACTGTCTCTGTCCTCACAGATGTGAGTCAGCACCAGCCCTGGCTGTGGGGAGGGGGACAGGAGAGGACCCTCCCCTTTTCATCCTCTTCTGCCCCCTCCCCCAGCTGTCTCCCTCTCTTAGGAGATCAGATCGCAGCGATCGGTCTCTCTAGGCCTAAAGAGAAACCCTGGCCCCTCCCTCGGCCCAATCCTCTACGCGGAGCTGGGACCCCTTGCCGCGGGCCCGGCTCTTACTGCCCAGAGATCGTTCCCTCCCCCTCCCACTACTTCCCTGCCCCCCCCCCCCATTTCTCAGCGCTGATCACCACCTCCCTGGCGCCTCAGTGAGACTCGCTTCTCCTATGGTCTCGCAGCTGGTTTCTGAGTCCCTCTGCCCACATGCACCTCAGTTTTGCTCCTGAGCCCGCAATCTTCCCCTGAGCCCAATTCTCTTAGGTCCCGCCCCGTATTCCCAGCCCCACCTCCAGGCCTACGCCCCTTTCCTCCCAGACGCCCTCTCACCTTCTTCCTCTCACAGTGCCTGCTCCCCGACATTTTCTACCTGAGCTTCCTACCTTCACGACACTTCACCCCACGACCCGAGTTTTGCTCCCGGCCCCATACTGCCCCCCGCCCAGGTTTCCTCCTGACCGTGGGCGCTAATGGCGCTGCAGCCCCCCGGGCGGCTGCTGAGCAGCAGGAGGCAGAGGAGCAGCCGGAGACCTCTGGATCCCCCGAGAGCCCCCGGCCGCCGCGGGCGCCGCATCCTTCCCGGCTCTGCGCGCTCGCTCCCCGCCAGAGCCGCAGCGACGCTGGCGGGCGCCTGCCAGAGGGGCCGAGGCGGGGCCTGCCACTCCCCACCCACCCACGAGGCGGGGTCTACATGCCCCTCTCGCGGCAACTCGGCAAACCGCAGGCGGGTGGTGACGACATCTCCACCCCCGGCTCTTATGCTTATTGGCGTCACGCGTGGCGTAAAAGCCTCGTCTTGGCGGGGGACCTACCCAATCCATCCCTCCTCCACCAAATAGTAGGCGCTTCACTGGAACTCCCATTTGGCCCCACCCCTTTTTGACCTATACTCCTCTTCAAGGACCATCGCTTTTATCTCTCAGTCCCAGGGTTGGCGAAGAAAAGGGTTACAGTTGGGTGGGGGCCAGGAAAGAAGGGTGGGTTGGGGAGTATAAACCTTAAAATGTGGAGCATAAAAGTGAATCAAATAGGCATCTTTATTAATGGTCCTGGTGTCTTCCTTAAGAGCAGGAATGGTTAGGTGTGTGTCTGGATTCCAGTTCTAATAATGCCACCTACTAGGGGTATGACCTTGGGCAAGTTGCTTAACCTGTCTGTGCCTGCTTCCTGATCCGTAAAGTGGAGGTGCTAATGGTACCTACCTCACAAGGTGGTTGTGAGGATTAGGTGAGTTAAACTCATGCGGATCACTGAGAACAACGGAAGGACTGGCACACGCTAAACACTCGGTACACATGAGCTTTGACTCTCCTTTCTCTCGCTGTCTCCCACCACGAGCCTACCAACGATCTTATGGTTTCTACCTGCAAAATATATCTCACATCAGTCCACGTCTCTCCATCCTCACTACCTGATCTAAACTACTGTGCTCTTGCATCACTGACTGTTGCAGTAATCGCCTAACTGGTCTTTTGCTTCCACTCTCGTCACCCGGTAAGTGGGCAGTGAGGCTTCTAAAGTTTAAATTTGATCACTTTACTCTCTTGCTTTACACTAAAACACACACACACACACACACACACACACACACACAAAAGGACAGTGAATACTCATATACCCATCGTCTAGATTTAACAGTTGATATTTAGCCATATTTGCTTCTTTTTAGTATTCAAACATAAATGATAAACATCATGATATTTTCCTTAGAAACATTTCAGTATGCATCTCCAAGAAACAAGGACATTTCCCCACATAACCAAATGCCATATGACGTCTAACAAAATTTACAACAATTCCCTAATGTCATTTAATGCTCAGTTCATATTCAAATTTCTCAAATTGTTTCCAAAAATGCCCTTTTCCAGCTATTTTGTTCAAAATAGGCATCAAAGACCACCATTGCATTTATTTATGTTTCTTAATTCTCTTTAAATTAGCATAGACACCATCTCCTACCCCCTACTTTTAACATTGTCTTTTTGAGAGACCAGATCAATTTTTCTTTAGAACTCCACACCTTCTGGATTTGTCTGGTTGTTTCCTCATGGTATATTTCCAGGCATTTCTCCAGTGTGTAATCTGTTTATCTTTTGTATTTCCTCTATAAACTAGAAGTTGTATATGAAGTAGTGATTGGATCGCATTAAAGAATTTTAAAAGCAAAGTGCCTCTGATTATATTACTTCAGAAAATGCATGATGTCTGGTTGTTCCACTATTAGTGATGCCAAAATTGATCACTGGTTTAAGCCAGATCTTTGTATGTATAATTATGCTTTCCTAATGTGACCAGCATGTAATCCATAGGATAATATTTTGGCACCAGGAGAATATCTGGTTCCCCATCAACTTTTCGCCAAATGTTGTACTATTCATTGAGGATCCTTGACTAAATTTTTTCATTAGAGTTTTAAAATGGTGATTTTTCTAATTCTGTCATTCCTTTTACATTTATTCAATGATTTTATTTCCTAGAAAAGGGCTTTCTCTGATCAACTGGGCTGAGTTACCCTGAAATACAACTCCAACTGGAAAGGTAGCATATACTCTTAGTTTTTTCTCTTTACCCATTTGCACAGTAATGAGTTGATACAGTGTAATAGTTACCTCTAACAATGACAAATGCATTAAAAATATTTGTATGATTGTTCTTTTTTGAGTATTACAATAGAAGTATTGATTTTTATATATTCAATGTATGCCAATAGATCACAGTGATTATTCTTTTTGATATTCAAATGGTCCCAGATTAAATCCATGAAAGCTTTTTTTTTTTTCTTGAGACAGAGTCTTGCTTTTGTTGTCCTGGTTGGAGTGAGTGCCGTGGCATCAGCCTAGCTCAGAGCAACCTCAAACTCCTGGGCTCAAGCAATCCTGCCTCAGCCTCCCAAGTAGCTGGGACTACAGGCATGTGCCACCATGCCCGGCTAATTTTTTTTTCTCTCTATATATATTTTTAGTTGTCCAGATCATTTCTTTCTATTTTTTAGTAGAGACGGGGTCTCACTCTTGCTCAGGCTGGCCTTGAACTCCTGACCTTGAGTGATCCTCCCGCCTCGGCCTCCCAGAGTGCTAGGATTACAGGCGTGAGCCGCCGCACCCGGCCCCATGAAAGCTTTTTTAAGCTGTATCTGGTGTCCTTTTCAAACATCCCATTAATCATTAAAAACTCCCTTGCTTTCTGTCACTCCAAGATGTACCAGGTTCATCTTTTTTATTCCCTGCTGTAGACATGGAAGCAGCCATTTCTCTAAAGAGACTTGGTAGCTTTTAGTAAAAACCAGTTTTAGATCACAATCTAGGTTTTAGGAGTAATAATGGCTATTCAAGTAAATATATGTTAGACTTTCTTATGTTATCCTCTACCTGGCTTGTATTTTGTATTCTCTATTTTATCTTTCCGTGCCTCATTCTAGATTTTTTCTTTTGAACTGTATTCCAGTTTACTAATTTTCTCTTCAGCTATGTACAATCTTCTGTTAAACCCAAGTATCAGTCCTGAACTTGACCAGCAACAGACGGTACACTCAATCAGAGTAAATAAGAAGCATTTAATGGAGGAACTATTTATAAAGGTATGGACAGGCAAAGGAATATAAACCTTTGTCAACTCACAGCTGGTCATGGAGGGAGCCAGGGGAATATGTACCTTGGCTTTTCTCCCTTTTTGGCCTCTGAATTTGCCAATATCTACTATCAGCCAAATCCAACCAGAAGCCAGTGAGCAAGAGCTTCTGGTTGATGCAATCCATAGACGTCAAACTGGGGGCATAGAGCAGGGTAAGGAAAGATGGAGTATGACTATGGGTGGGAATATGGGGACTATCCAGCCTAGCTTCTACTCTTGTTCTTTGTTTGGATGAAAACTTCTACCCTTATCACAAATGACATACACATCTCTTAATTCAGACATACTTTCATATGAAACCTAAAACATTGTCCAACACCAGTTCTCCCAATATAAGGTAGCTGGGAAGGGAAATGGGATTTAAAAAAAAAAGAAACTTTCATGCCAACCTTTTTTTGGCACCAGTGTGCACCAGTATACACTACAGGTGCACACTGCCATGCCCAGCTAATTTTTTCTATTTTTGGTAAAGACAGGGTCTCCCTCTTGCTCAAGCTGGTATCGAACTCCTGGCCTCAAGGGATCTTCCTGCTTTGGCTACACAGAGTGCTAGGACTACAGGCGTGAGCCACCATGCACGGCCCATGCCAACTTACTTCAAACACAGCTTCTACAACCTCTGTAGCTGATCTAGAGGCCAAATTGATAATCACAACTTCCTTATTCCTCCACCCATTTTATGATCTTCTTATCTTGGTCAGCACTTTGACTGGATGAGACTTTTGAACTGGCAGTCTGAGGCAAATCCTTATTTCTTCAAGATCTGAGTCTTTGACGTCACTGGCTTTATTTGGTACCTACAGTTTTCTATTGACCCAGGACTCCTGGGAAAGATAATAGAAAGAGTCCATGTGAATCCCTTGGGTTCCAATAATCTTCTCTGCCTTCATTTTATAGCAGCAACTCAACTTCCCTGGAAATTGGAGTCAATCACTGTGGTTAATATACAACTGTCTGTTGGTATATCTGTTTATTGGTTCAGTGGCCTGAGGAACTCAAAGTGACCTCATGTAGTTGTCTCAGTGTCAGTCCCCAATTTAATATTACTATCTCTGTGGTGAAAGCATTCTTCCCTTACATAGTGGGACCTGAAAACTCTTCAGTCAAGAGAAAGACAGCAAATATTTCTTCAGAGATTTTGAAACATAATAGTGAGAGGGGCCATTCTGACCTTTACTCCTTGGTTTCAGAACCCAGGGGATGGATAAAGCATTCCGTACGTTCACTAATGGCGAGTGAATGCTGACAGAGGCATTATGGACAGGAAAGGCAAATCCAAATCCATATCCAGAATATAAATCACTTCTTCATTTCATGGCGAAAGGAATTTAGAATAAAAATCTGTCATTGGGTTGCTGGTGGTCCATATGGGGGTCTCAACATTGACCTCTACTGTTGGCAAGTTGGTATCTAGGTGTGGCAGTAACCAGATCATTCTTGGTGGGGAGGTCTATGTTGTTAAGCCCATGCACAACCTCAATCCCTGCCACAATATCCATTGGTATGTGGACTCATCAAGAAAGCCCTGGGGTGGCTGGGGACAGAGGATGACTGATATCCACAGAACAGGTCATTTCATTTGATTATTGACAGGCTTCTGCGCAGTCTATGACTTCTGATGGTCATTCATTCAGGAACCATGACTATCTGCACACTCCATGTTCATTTCAAGTAATCCATTTCAAAACCTTCTTGTCACAGATCTTCAAATCTTGTTTTATTCAAGTCCCTGATCATCCAGCCAACTTCTTAGCTATAAACACTGTATCACTATAGGCACATACCTCAGATCTTTTCTTCTTTAATTCCAAGTGGACAACAAGATACCAGCAAACACAGAGGGGATTTCTGTTCACTGATGGAATCTGCAGATGATTCCGAGTTGGGCTGCAACGTAGTTGCCTTCCACTTATGGCTGATACCTGCATTTTGTACAGACGTCTGTAGATTAAGCCTGTACTTTTCTCTTCCTCTGTTAACTGGTCATAGCAAATTCCCCATGAGGCCATAGATAAGGGTGTTGGGGAGGTGGTGAAGCAGTAGGAGTCCAATGCAATTTGTTTGTTTTGTCCAGTTCTTCTTGGGCTCGGTCTTACATACATCATTTCCATTTAACAATGGAATGCTGTGACAAACAAAAGGCTATTATCTTTTCTTTATTGTGGTAAGTGTCCAAGGTAATTTATCTCGCTATAAAGAGGGCATCTCAACATGCCACAGACAACTAGGCCCCTAGACACTTCATTAATGTGGTAGGACTCTGAACCTACTCCTTTCTCTCTCTTTCTCTCTCTCTCAGA
This sequence comes from Indri indri, assembly GCA_004363605.1. NCBI lineage: Eukaryota > Metazoa > Chordata > Mammalia > Primates > Indriidae > Indri > Indri indri. The sequence continues at coordinate 4,666 of RJWJ010024664.1, read as the reverse complement.
GAAGGGGTCTTGCAATGTTGCCCAGGCTGGTCCCGAACTCCTGGCCTTAAGCAATCCTCCTGCCTCGGCCTCTCAAAAGTGTGGAGATTACAGGCATGAGCCCCCAGGCCTGGCCAGAACTTTCTGGAGATTGTTCTTCCATCTGTGTGCCTTATGGCCTCAAGGGTAATTGCAACTCCCTGCTTACCATACCTAATTAGCCCAATATTATCATAGTAATGGACCTGAGTGATTTTCTGTGGGATATTGTCTTAGTTTAGGCTGCTATAAAAAAATTACCATAGACTAGATGGCTTATAAACAACAGAAACTTATTTCTTACAGTTCTGGAGGCTGGATGTCTGCGATCAGGGTGGCAGCATGGTTGGGTTCTGGTGAGGGCTCTCTCTCAGGTTGCAGACTGCTGACTTCTTACTCTATTCTAACATGGAAGAGAGAGGGCAAGAGAACTCCTGGGATCCCTTTTCCAGGGGCACTAATCTCACTCATGAGGGCTCCAGCCATGACCTACTTACCTCTCAAAGGCCCTACCTCCTTACATATTGGAGATTGGATTTCAACATATGAAGTTTGGAGGAACACAAACATTTAGCCCATTGTATATATCAAAGTTTAAAAAAAGGTCTTTCCAGACCATATTTTTACAGAGAACAGGAAAGCTGACATAGCCCTGGAGTGAGAGAGTCTATTATCTCTGCCATGTGAATGTAAAACTCCTTCTGTCTTTCCTGATAAGAATGGAAAAGAAAGAATTTTCTAAATCAGTGTTGCCCAGTAGAAATATAATTTGTAATTATATATGTAATTAGAAATTTTCTAGTAGCCACATTTAAGAAGTAAAAAACAGGTGACATTAATTTTAATGTTTTATTTAACCCAATATATCAAAAAAATTAGCTTGATATGTAATCAATACAAAAGGTTATTGAGATATTTTGCACTTCTTTTTTCATACTAAGTCTTCAAAGTCAGAATGAGGGCATGTTTTACTTACAGCATATCTCAGTTTGGGCTAGCCATGTTTCAAGTGCTCGATACCCACATATCAACACTAGTGGCTACCATATTGGACAGTGCAGTTTTAGATCGATGGCTGAATATTAGGGAACAGAGCTGCAATTAGCGTCATCAACCTGCCAAGGTTATTATAATATATGGTTTTTCTTCATACTTCATCTTTCTATTTCACAGGACAAATGGGAAAATTAAATAAGAATATGAAAGGAATAGCTACATTTGTATCTTTCAAGTCCTTGATGGAGGTATTAATCTCTGAAATTCACCTAGGGATGCAGAATTGCTTTGGGTGCATACTTTTGGAAGGGGGAGGTAGTTCCAGGTGCTTCCACTGGGCCATTTCTACCAAAATAACCTTCACTTTACAGATGAAAGAACCAAAGCAGAGATTTTACTAATAACGAAGTATATCTATTTGCACCATACATCCTGGGACTGAGATTACCACAAAATGCGTCTACAATCCCACTAGACTACTGTAAAGCAGACAATGGCCACAACTCCATTTATTACCTGACATCCATAAGTTCTTACTCATAAGTGATTACAGTAGTGTTTTGGGTCTTTGTGGACTATCCTCTATTGAGAACAAGTTTCTAGTAACCCAGAATGTTTGTATACATCCTTTTCCCCAGTGCTATTACCGATCTTGTAAATGGCTCCAGATCCTTCTGGGGGAAGACTTGGAGGAAGATTCACCGTGTCTACTTAAGGCCACATTGCCATTCAGTCAAAGGGCTCCGTATCTGTGATTTGCCTTAGCTCTCGGAATTGGAGAAAAGCCTGGGAGTTCTTACTGGGACAAGGGAACTGTCACAAGCCATCCAATTGCCTCTTTTTTTCAAAGAGCTCCAGTGTCAAACTCCAAGATTCTGGGGCTCAGATGGTTGCTGGAAGGCATTTCCTCACTGCTGCTAATTCAAGTTTAGTTGTTACTCTTTTAATTTGGATTGATTCAATCTACCTGATATCAACTTACATGCTTTTGTGGCCTTATTTGTATCATGTTTTTCCAAGTCAAGTGACTTGCCCAAATTGGTGGAACAACTGTGTCTTGCCAAAGACTAATTCACTCATCTACCTGTCCCAGCTGGGGCCATGCCAGGCCTCCGGGTGTTGCCATGTTTGTTCCCTCTGGGCACCTCTTCTTGAGTAGAAACAATTTGGCAGGGCTCAGAAGAGATTTTCCTTCAGTCCCAAATCTCCTCAATATGATCCACAAGAAGTAGTTTGCCTATTTTTAACTTTATATAAATGGAATTATATTAGTTTATTAAGTATGAAATGTCTGATTTACTTAAGTGCTAAGTTTGACAGTTGATATCTCTGACATTTCATTTTGATGCTTCCCTTTTTTTATGGTGAAGGTACATCCTCATTCTCAAATGCATGGTTTAGCTTATGATTATCTTTCAAAAAAAATTTTTAGAGCAATTTTTGTGAAACCATGAATAAGTCAAAAATTTGTGTTATTTTCGAGTATGAGTTCTGTTGTGGAACCAACGCAGTCCAGACAGCTTGAAATATCAACGAAGTGTATGGGAAGGATGTGGCTAATGAATGCACAGTACATTGATGGTTTGAGAAGTTCCATTCTGGTGACTTTAATCTTGAAAATGAGCCATATGGGTGACCTGAGACGAAAGTGAATAATGATGAGCTGAAAGCTGTAGTTGAAGTGAATCCATCTCAACCTATGCATGAATTAGCAGCAAAGTTTGACGTTACTATTCCAACAATATTGAACCATTTGAAACAAATGGGCAAGGTAAAGAAGCTGGATAGATGGGTACTGCATGAATTAAACAAACGTCAGGGGAGAAATTGTCTCAAAGCTTGCCTTTCTTTGCTGTCACGACATAAAGGTGAACCATTTCTACAGCGTATTGTGACACATAATGAAAAATGGGATCTTTCTGACAATCATAAGCATTCAGCACAATGGCTGCATAAAGATGAAGTGCCAAAACACAGTCCAAAGCTGAACATTCATTAGAAAAAGCTAATGGTGTCTGTTTGGTGGTATAGTGCTGGTAGTATCCACTACGGCTTCATGAAAACCAGTCAATTGATTACAGCAGATGTCCACTGCAACCAACTGGATGAAATGATGAGGATGCTTGTTTGATTAAGCCACCAAGATTGGTCAATAGAGACAGGACAGTCCTCTTGCAAGACAATGCTTGACCACATGTTGCATAAACAACACTGCCCAAACTGCAGAGGTGGGACTTGGAAACTCTCTGTCATCCACTGTATTCACCAGACCTTGCACCAGCTGACTACCACTTCTTCCAGGCTTTGGACCACTTCTTGCAAGGAAAAATATTCAATTCTTAGCAAGCTGTGGAAAATGCCTTTTGCGATTTCATTGCCATTTGCTCTCCAGGCTTCATTGCTGCTGGCATAAACAAGTTACTGTTAAGATGGCAACACTGTGCTGATAGTTTAGGCACATACTTTGATTAATTGTACTGCTTCTTGTTTGAGATATAATAAACTAAACTTTCGATTTGAAATCGGACATTTCATACTTAATGATCTAATACAATAGGTATTCTCTTTTTGTTTGGCTTTGTGAAGCTGTAGTTTATTTCTCTTTATTTTTTTCTTCTATTTTTTCATCTTTGTCAGGCATGTTTTTCTTTATTGCTATAGTATTTTATTGTACAAACATGCTATAATTTATCTACACGTTTCATTGCTGATAGACATTTGTTAACGTTTGGACATTTTCACTGTCGTTTCCAGTTTGGGATTATTATGTATACTGCTGTTATGAACATTCTTGTATATGTCTCCTATGTATATATGTATGCATTTCTCTAAGCCAGTGGTTCACAAAGTGTGGTCCCTGGACCAGCAGAATCAATATCATCTGAGAATTTCTTAGAAATACAATTCTCAGGTTCCAGAACTACTGAAGCCGCAGCTCCGAAACTGGTTCTCAGCAATCCGCCTTTAACAATCCCTCCAAGAGGTTCTAATGCATGTTGACATTTAAGAATGGCTATACACTTGGGAGTGGAATTGATGAGGTATATGTATGTTCAACTTTAATTGCTAATATCGAACCGTTTTCCAAATGAATTGCACCAATTTATACTCAGACCAGCAGTATATGAAAGCTTCAGGTGGTCCACATTGTTGCCAGTAGATGGTAAATTTTTTTTAAATGTAGCAATTCTGTTGGGATGTAATGGTATTTTGTTTTAATTTGCATTTCCTTGATGACTCATGATGTTGAGTACCTTTTAATAAGTTTATAGACCAATTGCAGATCATTTTTGAAGTGCCTCTTCAAGTCTCTTGCCCATTTTTTTTTTTTTTTTTTTTTTTTGAGACAGAGTCTCACTCTGTTGCCCTGGCTAGAGTGAGTGCCGTGGCGTCAGCCTAGCTCACAGCAACCTCAAACTCCTGGGCTCAAGCAATCCTTCTGCCTCAGCCTGCCAAGTAGCTGGGACTACAGGCATGTGCCACCATGCCCGGCTAATTTTTTCTATATATTTTTAGTTGTCCAGATAATTTCTTTCTATTTTGTTAGTAGAGACGGGGTCTCGCTCTTGCTCAGGCTGGTCTCGAACTCCTGAGCTCAAACAATCCGCCCGCCTCGGCCTCCCAGAGTGCTAGGATTACAGGCGTGAGCCAC
>RJWJ010024663.1:0-24641 GCA_004363605.1 Indri indri | reverse complement strand
CCTCCCGAGTAGCTGGGACTACAGGCATGTGCCACCATTCCCGGCTAATTTTTTTCTCTATATATTTTTAGCTGTCCAATTAATTTTCTTTCTATTTTTGGTAGAGACGGGGTCTCGCTCTTGCTCAGGCTGGTCTCGAACTCCTGAGCTCAGAACGATCCGCCCGCCTCGGCCTCCCAGAGTGCTAGGATTACAGGCGTGAGCCACCGCGCCCAGCCGCAACTTAATTATTAATAAAATGCTTTGACCTATTGAGCAATAGACACTGCCTGTCTACCTAGATATAAATGACCATTTTACCCTTATGATGTAAAATAATCATATGCTCTCTAAATACTCTGAACAATAGCTGTCAAAAACCACAACTGGTTGTAAGCTGAGTACTTTGATAAATACTACTTAAACATTTGAATAACTGAATTGCATGCATTATTTTTAACTGGGCTTATTTTATTTTTTGCATTTACAAAATATTTCGGGTCCAAATAAATTCTGTCCAGTCAATATTTTTACAAACTAGGAGTAATTGTTTGTAAATAATAACACAGCTCTGTGTTCTAACCTTTTTTTTACCTTTAAGATATGTTACTAAGTAAGTTCAGCTGAAAGAACAAGACTGTGTGCATTATCAAACATCTCAGTCAATATGATAGTTGTATTCCTAACTCATATTTCAAATGCTGTTGCTTAAGATGAGCTGTTTAACTTTGTGTCTGTGAATTTTTAAATATTTATTTTAATAACTTTGATTTTATATAAACAAATACGGTCAGAAAATACTGAATTTTTTCAGTTTTGAAACAAATATTTTTAACTTCTTAGCAAGCATTTCCTTTACTTGTTCAGTGTTTCTTGTTGTCTAAACCAGCAGTTCTGAAAATGTGGTTTACAAGCCCTTGGGGGTCCACAAGTCCTTTTCTAGGGGGAAAGGGTCTGCAAACTATTTTCAAATAATACTAAGATATCTGTCTTTTTCACTGTCTTGACATTTTGTGCTTATGGTGCAAAAACAATGGTGAGTACAACTGCCGATACGGAGTGTGAATCAAGGCAGTGCTACAAAGAGTACTCATTGTTATTTCTCACTGCCAGGCACATGCATAGCCAATTTTAATTAAGAGTTTACTTGGGGTTGTAGTAAGTATTAATTGTATTAAATCCCAACACTAGAGTACATGTCTTTTTAATATTCTTCGTGATGAAATGTGAAGTACACATAAAACACTGCTGTACACCAAAGTAGGCTGTCTCTGGGAAAAGCACTTGTGTGATATTTGGAGTTGTAAATTGAACTAGCCACTTTTTTATAGAACATCATTTTTATTTAAAAGAACAATTGACAAGCAAACTGGTTATTCAGACTCAACCATTTGATATACATTTTCTTGAAAATGAACAAAATGAGTCTGTCACTTCAAATAAAACAAGTTATAATATTTATTGCCCATGAAAAAAATTGAGCTTTCAAGTGAAAATTTGAATTTTGGAAAGCTTATACAGTCATCCTTCAGTACCCATGGAGGATTGGTTCTAGGACCCTTGCAGATTCCAAAACCCTTGGATTCTCAAGTCTCTGACATAAAGTGGTATAGCATTTGCATATAACCTATGCATATCCTTTTGTATACTTAAAATCATCTCTAGGTTATTTATAATACCTAATGCAATGTAAATGCTATGTAAATAGTTGTTATGCTGTATATTAAAATCTGTATTATTTTTATTGTATTATTTTTTTACTTATATATTTTTTCAAAAATTTTTGATTCTCTGGTTGGTTGAAACTGTGGATGCAGAACCCATGAATAAGGAGGACCAACTGTATGCGCCATTGTGAGCTTGACAGCTTTCCAAAACGTAAAGACTTTTCTAATGAAATAAACGTGATATTAACAAATGTGCATTTTTGATATTGTATAATGAGTGTATTGATATTTGGAAGATCTGCATAACTCTATAAACTAATATTATCAAAATGACCAATGCATGATTTTACCAATGGATTTTAATTTAACAGAGTGTGAAAGCTCAATGATATGATTTCTGAGTCCAAATTTCAAATGACATTCGAGAAACTACCACTTGCTGACTTTTGGTATAATATCAAAGAAAAATTTCCATAATTATCTGAAAAATCTCTGAAAATATCCTTCTATTTCCAGCTACATATTTACCTGAGGCTGGATTTTTTTCCAAATACCATAATCAAAATAATATATGGCAATATACTCAATGTAGAAGCAGTCGAGAGAATCTGTCTCTTTTTTATTAGGACAGATATTAAACAGAATTGAAAAATGTAAAAGTGCCACTCTTGCCACCAACTTTTTACTATGGAAGATAGTTATTTTCATAAAATATGTTATTATTGTTATTTTTAATGAATTAATACATATTTCCTAATTTCTCAGTTTTTATTTCCAAAATGGTAAATATCAATAGATATAACCCATATTATCAAAAGCCCTTTGGGTTCCTTGATAATTTTTAATAGTGTAAATGGATCCTAAGTACAAAAAAGTTTGAGAATGATTGATGGAGACAAATTTCACCCATGTAAGAAACTCAATTCAGATCACAGATTCTTTTATAAACTGATGGAAGCAGGTGTGTGGCAAAGATCAGCCACATATTGAGTTGCAGTTATACATGTTCTAATATAGAGTTACTATCATTTAAAAGCAATTTTCACACTTTCCACAGATGCAATTGCTTTCATGCCATAAGGTAGGAAAAATCATTGCTGCACAGTAACATACTTTTAAATGATGCAAGACTTAACTAACACTTGGTAAGACAAAATTCTGACACCAAAGAAGTATTTTGCTTGTTTAGTACTTTTAAATTCAAATAATTAGTTTTGGCTGCCAAATTTTCATGACTAGTCGTCATTATTATTTGCATATCAAATGCAAGTCATTTCATTAAAGAATAGCTATAGCAATTCAGTAAAGTCAAAGTTCTTGGGAAAAAAAGAGTACTGAATAGCAGAATTGATTTATGGCATATGAAATTTGATCATCCAAAGCAGTTGGCTCTTATCTCCTTTCTATCAATCACTTGATTTTTTAATAATAGCTGATAAGCAAATATATAGATCATAATTTAATAAGAAAATAAATTCTGATTCCATCTTACACATTAGGGCAGTGGTCCTTTATTTTCTATGTTATTAGTATTGCTTTAGAAATAGTACAAAGCATATATGTAAATGAAACCAGTGTCATAGGAATGGGACTATGTGTATGGATCTTACATATTCTGGGTTAGTGATTGAGTGCTAGCAAAATATATGTTTGTGTATTTTAACCCTTGACTTCCGAAAGTTTAATATTGAAGATTATATTAAAAATTATGTTGAAAATATTATTTGAGCTAGATTCATAGTTCAGATTGATTGTTATTGTACATCAGGTTTGACAAATTCATATTTATAGTAAGTCTGTAGGCTTACTATGGTAAAATACTTAAGGCAAGTATGAATGGAAATTTAGAATAATTCTAAACCTGTACTTTTTAAATAGGATTAAGAGATGATTCCCTCCAATTCCTACCCATAAGAAACTTTTGAGGCTATTCAATTTGCAAAGAAGCCCAATGAGGACTCAATTTTATATCTATGTCATATGAGTAGTAAGGTTGTCAGTAAAGGACAGAACATAAGCTTTGTAAGAAAAAGTTGAAAAATTATAGGAAAGAGACTAGACTTTTAATATATTGTGTAGAGCTAAGTTTTAATAGGATGTAGAAAAATTTTCTTTACCCCTCCACATGTTTAATTTCCATTGGTCTTGGTGTTCATGTGATAGCCTAAAAAGTATGATGTGAAAATTGTGCACAGGACATGGGTAAAATGCTTTGTATATTTTTTAAAAATAAGCTTTCCATGTTCTAAATCCCACCCTTAGGAGAACTTTACTTTTCCAAGGTCTATAGTTGTTGATCATTTAACTCCACTGTTCTTTTTTCCTGGAGTTTCATTCTTCTTTCTGTTCCCTATTCACTTAAACCTCTCGGTAGCTTGTGGTTGAAATCCTGCTCTTTTAACTCATATATCTGACAAGGTTAGAAAAGTTGACATATTTTTTAGTTTTAGACATCCTATTTTAAGGATTTTTTACTTCTGAAAAAATGAAATTGTTTTTTCAAATTTACATATTTTAGGGATATTGTGATCATTCTCTTTACTTTTTGGCATGTGGCAATCTAGAAAAGGTAGAATTAACCAGGGTAATTTTATGGAATGTATAATGAAGAGTCAGGTGAATGTGAATTTAGAAAGCATGAGGTATGTGAAGAGGAAACAGTACAGTTACTTACAGAAGCTTGGAAAGTGTCATCCGAGTCCCTAAAACCAAGAATAGTAGCTGAAGACTCAGATTCCCTAGAAAGAGAAACATTTGATCCAAGATGCTTCTTCGACTAGAACCAGATCCAGGAGAGGTACTAAATAAGGATTTTGTTGTGTGGCAACTAATGTTGATCTTTAACTAGGAAATGAATCGAATCCTCAGGCCGGAATCAAAGTATCCTGCTTTCTTGATGGACAGGGTGTTGAGAGAAATAACTTGGTCATTGACCTGTGTCCTATGTTTAAAGGAGTCCATCAAGAAAAGAAAATATTAACCAAGTATTTAGACTATGAAAGTTCTACTTGTCTAAGGCAAGATTGAGTAAAATCATATGAATATCTTTTAAATATATATATGTATTTACAAAATAAATGAGTAATGTAATGGCTTGCAGTATAGGTATTTTTTAATGGAATCATTCAGATTGTTTATCAACAAGTTCACTAAAAAAGCATATACTTCGAGGGAAATAAAAGGAGGCGTCTATGAACACAAATTCAAATGTTTATTTCAATTCAAGAAAATATAATTTGATACCTTTCATTTGCTAAACACTGTACTAGGAGTGAGATATGAAGACAAATAATGCATTTTAATCTCAAATAAATTATATGCCAGAATTAGATCTTTGGAAGTGGATGTTTCCCTCCCAGCTATCTCGAGTCATTGAAACAGAAACTCACTTGCACAGGAAAATGAAGGTGAGTAGCTTTCCTGAAGGCTGTATTCTAAGGATTTTTCTCTCTTGAATCATGACTTTGGGCTCTGTCTTCTTCTTTAAGGAACTCTAACTCCTGCCAACTTTCCAGAGAGAGTTAAAGGCATTTGTTATAAAATAACCACTGGCTTACTCTGATGATAAGAATGCTGTCATTACTGAATCAAGGTGTCATCTATTCTGTTAGAAGTTTTCTGGATAGGCAAGATTTGAATATCTGCTCCAAAAGATAATTTATGTCTTTAAAAAACCTGCTTATTCTCAACCCCAGATAGATACTTTTTAAATGAGAACAAACATATGCTTTAAAAATTAGTATTAATTGGGATAGGCTAAGCAATGGTCTTCAAAGATATCCACATCCTAATCTCCAGAACCTGAGCATGTAACCTTACATGGCAAAAGGGACTTTGAAGGGGTGATTAAATTAAAGATTTTGAGATGGAGAGGATGGAGAGATTATCATGGATTATATGGTGGGCCCTAAATGTAATTGCAAGTGTCCTTGTAAGAGAGAGGCAGAGAGATTTGACAATAGAAGGAAAAAGGTGACGTGACAATGGAAAGTGAGATGCTTGTGGGGCCACAAGCCAAGAAAACAAATGCTTTTCCCGGAGCCTCCAGAAAGAATTAGCCCTGCTGACATCTTTATTTCAGCCCCCTAAAACCTATTTTTGATTTTTGACCTTTGAAACTATAAGAAAATAAATTTGTATTGATTTAAGCCACTATGTTTGTGTTAGTTATTATAGCTGCACTAGCAAACTAATACCATAATGTTCAATAAATTGGCATAAAGCAGGGATGAAGATTTCTTATTTTTTTCCTCACAGTAATTTTCTAAACAGAGGAATTAGATGACATGATCTTCAACAACACAAACAAATGCAAATACCTGGCAAATTATTTATTATTTCAATTAGCTTTTAGACTTTTGCCCTTCATTACATAGGGCACACAGTACTTAGGGCTCACCAATGTATAACTGTGACCCATCACAAGTTAGCTGCATGGCCTTTATCATTCCATGCTAAAGAATCTATTGTTTATTCATAACTTTGTTTTTATGAAAAGGTGAGTTACTTCTGTTATGCATGCTAATTATTAAAGGTTATCATATGACAATTAGCTGTCCTCATCCTGTTACAACACAGTAAATACCTTCAGGTTGTCAGCCTATAAACCTACTGCGTAAAAATGATTCACTTTCAGTAACTAAACTACTTTTTAAATGGTAAGACTGGTACTTCCATAAACACAAATTTATTTTACATATTTTCTTCTAATTTTTAGCCTTCATTCTGACAATATCTTGTAAAAAATTGTAAAATCTTGTAAAAAAAATTCTGGGGCAGACACTTTAGTATAGAGAAAATTTGCTAGTCATAGAATAAGAAATATAGCAGTGTGGGGCACAGAGCAAGATGATGGGATAGAAACCTCCAGCACACTGATGTCCCTGCACACAGACACCAAGTTCAATAACTATCCATGCAAGCAAGCACCTTCAGAAGAACCAAAAATCAGGTAAGCAATCGTGCTACCTGGTTTTAACATTATATTGAGGAAAGAGACACTGAAGAGAGCAAAAAAGACATCTTGCATTGCCTATGACACCCTTGTCCCATTCCCCAACAGAGAGAGAGAAAATCTGTGTGCCCCGGAGAAGGAGAGTGAAGTGATCGTGGGACTTTGCATTGAAACCCAGGCCCTCCCTGGCACACAGGAACACAGCACAGGACAGAATTGACCTGGTGCCCACAGAGGGAGCATTTAGAACAACTTGACCAGAGACAAATCCTCTGCCCTGAAATCTGAGTTCTGGCTAGCCCACCATCAACTGACAAAAACCAACCTGGAGTCTGGACTAAGTTTGTGAGGCAGTCAGGCCAAAAGACTGTAGTCCTTGGGCAATGCCTGCAGCTGTGATGACTCAGAGCCAGAGGATTTGGGGTGGACATAACCCAGTGAGACACCAGTGACAGCCAAGCCAGTGCCTGTGTCATTCTTACCCTCAACTACAGGCAGTAAGGATTAGGGAGTCTTCTTCTAATTGGGGAAAGGAAAGGGAAAAGTTCAGAGGACTTTGTTTTACAACTTGCCTACCAGCTTAGCCAAAGTAAAATAAAGTACTAGGCAGACTCCTGAAGCCAGGTCTTAGTTTCTGGAAGGCATTTTTGTACTCACCCAGGGCCAGAAGGAAACATGCTACCCTGAAGAGAAAGAACCAGTCCTGGAAGAATTCACCACTGCAGACTAAAGAGCCCTTGGGCATTGAATAAACATCAGAGGTAGCAAGGCAATAGTCACAACAGGCCTTGGGTGAGACTGGACTGACTTCAGGTTTGACCTGGTGCTGGTGGCCATGAGGGTGTTCCCATGTCACTTCTCCCCCAACTCCAGCAGCCCAGCACAGAGAGAGAAGGAAGTGAGTGAGAAAGTTTAACTGGAAATCCAGGGAATTCTCCCACATATTACCCAAGTCCACCAAGGCAGTACCATCAGGAGTCTACAAGTGTCACAGCATTACTGGGCTTGGGGCATTTCCAATGTTGATATAGCTGCAGTGACCAAAGACTTAGTTCACAACACTCAATTCCCTTAGAATACCTGGAAAGCCTTTTCAAGAAGGACATGCTCAAACAAGCCCAGACTGTGAATGCTAATATTAATACCTAATTCTGCAATGCCCAGATATTGACAAATATCCACAAGCATCAAGAACACCCAAGACAATCACAGCAACAACCAAAATAAATAAATGGGACCTGATCAAATTAAAAAGCTTCTGCACAGCCAAAGAAACTGTCACAAGAGCAAACAGACAACCTACAGAATGGGAGAAAATTTTTATGTGCTACAAATCTGATAAAGGGCTGATAACTAGAATCTACTTAGAACTCAGGAAAATCAACAAGAAAAAATCAAACAACCCTATCAAAAAGTGGGCAAAGGACATGAACAGAAACTTTTCAAAAGAAGACAGAATAATGGCCAAAAAACATATGAGAAAATGCTCAACATCTCTAATCATCAGGGAAATGCAAATCAAAACCACAATGAGATATCACTTCTCTCCAGTGAGACTGGCCTTTATCAAAAAGTCCCAAAACAATAAATGTTGGCCTGGATGCGGAGAGATAGGAACACTCATACACTGCTGGTGGGACTGCAAACTAGTGCAACCTCTGTGGAAAGCAATATGGAGATACCTTAAAGAGATACAATCAGAAGTACCATTCAATCCCGCAATCCCATTACTGGGCATCTACCCAAAAGATCAAATGATACTCTATAAAAGACACCTGCACCCGAATGTTTATAGCAGCGCAATTCACAATTGCAAAGATGTGGAAACAACCCAAACAACCCATCAATACATGAGTGGATTAATAAAATGTGGTATATGTATACCATGGAGTACTCTTCAGCTTTAAGAAATAATGGTGATATAGCGCCTCTTGTATACTCCTGGATAGAGCTAGAACGCATTCTATTAAGTGAAGTATCCCAAGAATGGAAAAACAAGCACCACATGTACTCACCATCAAATTGGTATTAACTGATCAACACATAAGTGTACACATAAGAATAACATCTATTGGATGTCGGGCGGGGGGGGAAGAGGGAGGAGGGGACGGGTATAGGCATACACAAAGAGTGCAATGCGCACCATCCGAGAGATGGACATGCTTGAAACTCGGACTCAGGGGGGAGGGAGGGTAAGGGCAACATACGTAACCTAAACATCTGTACCCCCATAATATGCTGAAATAAAAAAAAAAAAGAACACCCAAGAAAACATGATCTCACCAAATGAACTAAGTAAGGTACCAGTGACCAATCCTGGAGTGAATAGAGATATGTAACCTTTCAGACAAAGAATTCAAAATAGCTACAGTGAAGAAGCTCAATGAACTTCAAAACAACAGAAGGAAGGAATTTTGAAGCTTTCAGAGAAACTTAACAAAGAGATTGAAATAATAAAAAAAAAAATCAAGCAGAAATTCTGTGAAGCTTAAGAATTCGCCTGACAAACTGAGAAATGTATCAGAGTCTCTCAACAGCAGAATTGACCAAGCAGAAGGAAGAATTAATGAGCTTGACAATAGTCAGAAGAGCAAAAAGAAAAAAGAATAAAAAATAATGAAGCCTGCCTACAAGATCTAGAAAATACCCTTAAAAGGATAAATCTAAGAATTATTGGCCTTAAAGAGGAGGGAGAGAGAAAAGAGAGATTGGGGTAGAAAGTTTATTCAAATAAATAATAACGGAACTTTCCACACCTGGAGAAAGATATTAATATTCAGGCACTAGAAGATCAGTATCAAGCAGATTTAATCCAAACAAGACTACATTAAGGCATTTAACAATCAAGCTCCTAAAGGCCACAGATAATGAAAAGGTGCCCAGAACGTACAGTGGGAAAAAGATAGTCTCATCAATAAACATGCAGGGAAAACCGTATATCCATATTCTGAAGAATGAAACTGGACCCTTATCTCTCGCCATGTGCAAAAATCAGATCAAAGTGGATTAAAGACTTAAATCTGAGACCTGAAACTATGAACCTATTAAAGGAAAACATTGGGGAAGTGCTTCAGGACATTGGTCTCAGTAATGATTTCTTTAGTAATGCCCCCAAAGCACAGGCAACCAAAGCAAAATTGGACAAATGGGATGACATCAACACAAATCAATCAATGTCATATGTCACGTCAACATACCAAAGGACAAAAAGTATATGATCATTTCAATTGATGCTGAAAAAGTATTTGATAAAATTCAACACCCCTTCATGATAAAAATACTCAAAAAAACTGAGATAGAAGGAATTTACCTCAAATGATAAAAGTCATATATGACAGACCCACAGCTACTGTCATGCTGAATGGGGAGAAACTGAAGCTGTGCAGAAGGAAGCAATCAATAAGGGAAGAGACAACCCACAGAATAGAAGAAAAATATTTGTAAACTACCCATCTGACAAGGGACTAATAACTAGAATATATAAGGAGCTTCAAGAACTCTATAGGAAAATATCAAATAATTCAATTAAAAATGGGCAAATGATGTGAATAGATATTTCTCAAAAGAAGACATACAAATGGACAACAGGTATATGAAAATTTGCTCAACATCATTAGTCATCAGAGAAATGCAAATCAAAACTACAATGAGATATCATCTTACCCCAGTTAAAATGGCTTTTATCAAAAAGACAGACAATAAGAAATGTTGGCAAGGATGTGGAGAAAGGGAAACCCTTGTATGCTATTGGTGGGAATGTAAATTACTTCCACCACTATGGAAAAGAGTATACAGGTTCTTCAAAAAACTGAAAATACAATTACCATATGACCTAGCAGTCCAACTGCTAGGTATATATCCAAAGGAGGGAAAAATCAGTATACTGAAAAGATATCTGCACTCACATGTTTATTGCAGCACTATTCATAATAGCCAAGATTTGGAATCAACCTAAGTGTCCATCTGTGGATGAATGGATAAAGACATTGTGGTACATACACAATGGAATATTATATAGCCTCAAAAAGAATGCAATCATGCCATTTGCAACAACATGGATGATCCTGGAGAAAATTATGTTAAAGTGAAATAAGCCAAGCACTGGAAAACAAATTTTGCATGTTCTCACTCATACGTGGGAGCTAAACATTAAAAATGATTTATCTCCTAGAGACAGAGAGTAGAATGATGGTTACCAGAGGCTGGGAAGGATAGCAGGGAAGGGAGATAGGGTGGGGATGGTTAGTGAGTGTAAAAATATAGATAGTTAGAAAGAACATATTTGATAGCACAACAAAGTGACTATAATCAACAGCAATTTAAAATAACTAAAAGGTAGAATTGGAATGTTCCTAACACAAAGGAATGATAAATGCCTGAGGTGATGGACACTCAAATTACCCTGATTTGATTAATTCCCATTGTATGCCTCTATCAAAACATCACAGGTATCCTATAAAGATATACATCTATTATGTATCCATAATAATTAAAAATTAAAAAATCAAATATGTTATTAAAAATACATTGAAATTTTCACTCCTTTCACTAAATATTTAACCTTAAACAAATAATTATCTTTAAGTAAAGAATTTGGACTAGGTGATCTTTAAAGGCCCTTCAGATCCCACATTCTGCAATTCTGTGAGTGTTTATAGTAATGATATTTAAATTGTAGGAATAATAACAATATTTGACACTAAAATATTAATTGGTCTAATATTTTCCTTTTCTTAAATTGTAATGCTTACTGTTTATAAAAGTATTAGTTCTTTTTTTAAATTCCAAAATTAAAGTGCATTTTAAACTGCTATTTAAATTACAGGAATTTAAAAATTCAGTGTCTTAGGTCATTTTATGGAAATAAAGTACAAAATATCAAATTCACATTTAACAACCAGTTTTGTACTACTGTAGACTGAAGGCAGATATTTGCTGAGGAAATTCTAGAGCTCCCAGTATTTCCATAGTTCTCTTACGGAAAAAGGAATATATACCAAAAAGATTACTTTACCAAAGAGAACCTTGGCAAATCAAACTACATCATGGAGATATAGTCATTCACATTGGGAAAGGTACACAAATAATATTAGAAAAGTCTCGAGATCAGTGATAAGAAAGCAATTTAAACAGCTATTGAATTACAGAACATGTACCTGCTTGTTTGACATACTTTTAGAAAAGAGAAGTAGATAGAAGCAACACTATTATCAGCAAGCAAATGTATCTAGTGTTTACAGAAGCTTCTCCAGAATCATTTCAGTTAGTCCAAGAACAAACACTCAGATAAGTGAACATTCCAAATCCAGTGGGAAAAAAATGTTACACCTATGTTTTATAAGGCTGTAAGAGGCTCCAAATTACTTACTTCAAGAAGTAGCAATTTCTGTTGGCAAGATGCATGAAAAGTGTTAGCCTCATGGGAATCCATTTGTGACAACAGAGCAGAAAGCAGCCCCTGCTCTGACAATAAAAAAAGTGACAGATAATATAGAAGTAATCAATCTGAAAGGTATAGAATATTTAAACCATGAAATGCCTAAAAAGCCATAAGCAAGATCTTAAAATCAATATAGGATGCTACTGAAAGTCAGAGTAATGACTCACGAACAGGAATATTATACTGGTCCCTGAAAGGTTTTGTGTTAAGGCCAAGAGCAAGAAGGTAAACTAACTATGTCTATGTATTTTTTAAAACATATTGTTGTTATATTGTTTTTATAGGAAAGAAAATACATTATGCTGATATTTTATAATATTGAAAGAAATGTAAAAGACACTCAATATTTTCTAGCATTTTAGTCTGTATTTAACACCTCCCAAATTATTTGATGAGAACAAAACCGTAATTAATCCATTAAAAAGCAGGGTTTCAGAAAGCATAGAACCTTGATAGTTTCTTAGGCCTGGGAAGATTTAACTGGTTTTATGAGCACTTCACTTAAAATATTCCTAGATGCAAGCAATTATACTACATTGCTTGCATCTAGGAAACTAAGAAGCAGTGAATCACATTTCAGTGCGTATGACTGGAAAGTCAAAGGCCGAAGTATTTCTTGGTTTAATTTGGAAGATCAATCACAGAAATTACAAATGTACCTGAGGAAGGAAATAACGGTGTATTCTGGTATTCTTTGGAACATCTTTTTGATTCATCCAGTTATCAGAAATTGAGAACCACGAAAGCAGGATTTCTAGGTATATTTAAAACCAAAGAAGGTACCTAGCCATCATATCGATTTCTTGAACCAATAGTTTTGTAAATTCCATGTAGACTGTTCTGAATCCAATGCATGCTGGATAGAAAGTTTTAACCTATGTTCTTTGTTTCTAAGATGAATGTAGGGGTAAGATGGTCACAATATTTCCTGAAATTAGATTTTATGAGCTAAGGCTAGATAGAGGATTTTGTTGCCAACTTAGTACCAAGCATTTTGGTAGATGCAGAGAAACCCTGGGAAAGCCAGTTTAGCTTATTTCTATCTCTGGCACATCTTTTAGAAAGTAAGATCAGAAACTCCTGCAGTAAAAATCTTCCCTATCTCTGCCCCCACAACTCCAGATCCTGCCAAAATCTTTCAAAATCTTTTTATACCACCCCAAACGATTCACTTATTTATTTTATTTCTTTTTTTTGAGGGTGGGATTAGCTGGCAAAAATGATAGAGAAATGGAGGAAACAAGAGGTCTTGTTAAAAAGAATCGGCTATGAAGATGCTTTGAAATAGCCCAGAAGTGGTGAAACAAAATTAAAATCACAAACAGAATAGTCAGCAATACTTCTTTGATTTTACGTGTCTATTAAGTTTGCTAGCTGAAAGTTTTTTTTTTTCCTTTATGGGTGATAGTTCCACATATATTTCAGATTGTTTAAAAGAAAAAGGTTTTCTAGATGACCAAACACTGTCAACATGCTCTGTATCCCCAATGATAACTGCAGTTACTTACATCTTTCACTAAAGATTTTTCTTGAAATATTGTGAACTTTTAAAAATAAAACTTCCCTATTCTCAATAGAAATAGTCCCCGATGAAAGGCATTTTAAATCCCTCACTGTGTGTACAACTAAGCATGAGTCATCACCTTTTCCAATTAATTAATCATCGTGAAATCCCCCCAGTATTGGGGGAACTTTATGCTTCTGTCTCCTTCCTATGTCTGGGTCTACTAGCCTGTGCTCCTGGCCCGAATGCAAACACTGGCTCTGTCCAGTGGCTCCATCTCTTCACGTTTAATCCACAATATGGATCATCCTCTCTTCAGGTCCTTGTAAGAGAAGTCAACCATCAAGTACCTCTCAGGAAGTGTTTGACAAACACTTGCCTGAGATACCTAATATTTGAGAGGACCGGTTTTAAAAACACTAGATATTTGTAACTCTTTCTTAATTTTTTTTCATTTTAAATAAGACCACCAGAAAGCAACACACTTGAAATTTCCTTGATTACTGTCTGTTTTCAATTAGATTGATTTCTCCTTTATTATTTCCCTCATTCTATTTACTTTGGGTTCAATTTCCCTTTGCTTTTCTATATTCTTAAAGCAAAAATTTAGATAACTGATTTTAAACCTTTTTATTCTTAATATAAGCAAATAATGCTATAAAGTATTATCTAAGCATCATCTTTTTTATTTTTATTCTAAACTAAATGTTCAAATTTCCCATGCAATTTCTTTTTTCACCCATGGGATATTTAGGTATGTGTTCTTTAATTCGTAAATATTTAAGGATTTTCTAGATATCATAGTGTTGTTGTTTTACAATTAAGTCTATGACAGTCAGAGAACATACACTGTACAAATTAATGTTCTTTAATTTACTGGAGCTTATAGCATATTTCATATTTAGATGGAAGTTCCTTGTGCATGTGAAAAGGATGTATATTCTACAGTTGTTAGACATAAAATTCTGTACATTTCAATGATGTTAAGATAATTGCTGTTATCTACAACTTCTATAAACAGTGATTTATTTTATTCCATCAATTACTGATAGAAAGATATTAAAATATCCCACTATGATTATAGATTTACCTATTTCTCTCTTTTAGTTATGTCAGTTTTGCTTCATGTATTTTGAAGTTCTTTAGAGGTTCATACATATTTATGATTGTTGTATCTTACTAATCAACTGATCATTTTATCTTTATGAAATGTCCGTTATCACTGATATTATTCAATGTCATAATGTACATTTTGTCTGATATTAATAGAACAATGCTGATTCCTTTACACTTACATCTGCATGGTACATCTTCTTCCATTCTTTTACTTTGTGTCTCTGTATCTTTATTTAAAGTTCATCTCATGCAGGCAGTATTGTAGTTGCTTTTGTATTTAGCAAATTCTACTTTTAATTGTAGTATTTATTTCATTTACATTATTTATATTTTTTATATTTCCATATTTTTATTGTTATCCTCTATTAAAATTTCTTATTTTTTCACTCATTTCCCTCTTTTCCTTAATTCCTTGAATATATTTATAATAGCTGCTATAATGTTCTCTGAAATTTCATTTCCTAAGTTATCTTGGAGTTTATTTCTATTGATTAACTTTTTTTCTTATCTATGAGCCACAATTGTAGGTTTGGTTTTTTTTTTTTTGGACATTGTACAACCTCTGGATACTCTTATCTTCTTCTGAAGTGTGTTGATTTTTGTTCTGACTGCACAGTGTGCTCCAAGAAAAAGCTGTGTCAAGAAGGATCTCTCTTCCTGGGGTCTCCTTTTAAGAATTCCATCTCCTCCAGGTTCTGCCTACTTTTGGTCACTTTCCAGTACCTTCATATATTTTATATGTGTTTATACATTATAATTCCTATCTACAGGAAGCTACCATGCCACTGCCGGAAACTTAACTTATTCAGTTTTTTTTATGTTTTTCCAGTACACAATATTTTAAAAAATGATTAGTTTTGATACATTTAAATAGTTAACAACATATTATGCATTTGCTTATTATATATAGTGATACAAAAGCATCACAGATAATATAGAAAATAGACAAGAGAGAGCAATAAGTCATCTTTCCATCTAATTTTTATATACACACACCATACACATTATTTCCAAGTTGTATATAGTACTTGATATATTATTTTCAATTTTGCTGATTATTTATATTTTAAACTAGCCTATCTTTGTGTTGTTAGTCTTCAAAAGTATTATTATTTTATTTAATAAAATTTAATATATAAATATATGATATTCCCTCATTTCTAATTCTTGGATTTTTATGTGACTTCTAAATTGTTTTGTTCTTATAAAAATACTGTGATAAAATTCTTCATAAACATCTGTTATGCTTCTATTTATTTTTTGTTAATTACTCTGCACAGCAATGTGAGATTCAAAATGTTTAAATCTTTAAAGTTTATTAATAAATATTTGGCCAGAATTTTTCAAAGAAATACATGTAGACATAATATATAAGATACATAGACACAAACATAAATGTAAGTATGAGAGATATAAAAGATGTAAGTTTCATAACAGGCTTTTCCCTATGTATATGTTGCTTTGATCATTTACCTATTTTTAAATTTAATTTTCTATTTTCCAAAATAATGTGTTTATATAAAACATTAAGTCGTACTCCAAGAGCATGAATCTTCTGCCTCACTCTTTTATATCCCTCACAGGTCCTCCTTAGAAGCAGCTACTTTAAAATGTTTTCTGGTATTTACCTTGATATTTCCAAACAGCCTTCTACTGTACTCTCGTGGCTTTTCAATCGAGATGAAAATGCTCTTTTGGCATGGGTCTATTTCCATTAATTGTGCTGAATACTGGGTGGGTATCTTAAATCTTGAGATACATGCCCTTAGTTGGGAGACGTTTTCTTATATTTTGTACATAGTTTCTTTTTACTCTATTCTCCATCCCTTTACTTTTTCTCTTGTTTTTGGAACACATATTTTGTACTATAATTATAATATTGTTATTGATACTAAATGTTGAACATATTAAACTACTATATCTGTATAATTATTGCTCACAACTGGTTTAAGGTATGTAGTGTAAAATCTTTCCCTTACATAACTTTCTCTTTCCTTGGCGTTAATAATAGTTGATTGTCTTTTATGTTTGGAGGTGGACATTCTCCAGAGGCTTCCTGAGAAAAGATGAGGGTGTATCAGTTAACTTTTGCTATGTAGAAATCCACCCCAAAACTTAGTAACTTAAAATGATGATTATTTGTGAGTTTAATCTGTGGAGTCGGCTGTCATGGTTCTTCGGGTCTGGGCTACGTTGGCTGGGACCAGAGAGTCTAGGGTGGCCTCGTGTACATATTTGGAACCTCAGCCAATGCTGAGATGGTTTGTGTGATCTCTCATCCTTGGAGACTAGCCTTGGCTTCTTCATGATGATTTCTGGGTTGCCACTGGAAGGAGAGGCCACGCCCCACGGTGCAGCCAGTTTCTGAACCTCTGCTTGTGTCATGTCATCTTTGCCATTCCCTCAAGATCTAAAGCAAGTCCTGTGACCAACCCCAGATTCAAGGGGTGGAAAAATAATTTTCGTATCTGGGTTAGAGAAACTGCAAGATATTACAACCATTTTTGTAAAGATTTCCACCTTGCATATTTGATAATGATTTTAGTTTATCCTTCATCTTGATTGATAATGCCTCATGTATACAGTTCTACATTAGCAAGTATTTCCAATCAGAAGTTTAAATCTTTATTTTCTGACTTCCATTGTCTTCTGGCCACTAGGAATTCTGATCCTTTGGACGTACCTATTTCTTCCCTCCTTTTCTCCTCCTCTGCTCTGAATACTTTTAGATCTCTTTATTCCTAGTGTTGTGAAATTTCACAGTAATCTCTTTTGGCATGGGTCTATTTCCATTAATTGTGTTGAATACTGGGTAGATATTTTAAATCTCAAGATACATGCCCTTAGTTTGGAGATGTTTTCTTGCATTTTGTGCACAGGTTATTTTTACTCTATTCTCCATCCCTTTTATTTTTTCTCTTGTTTTTGGAACACACTTTTTTTTTACCATAATTATAATATTGTTATCGATACTAAATACTGATATTTATTGAGGGCTTACTTTGTTCCAGGCATGGTTCTAAGTCCCTGCACTAACTCATTTAACTGATTTAATCCTGACAACCACTTTATGAGCTGGATATTCACTGTAGGATGTTTAATGGAGCATTATTGTTGTTGTTCTTATTATTATCCCAATTTGACAAATACAGAAATGAGATACAATTTTCTTAGGACAAAACATCCCTTGATTATTTTCTTTCTATTTCTTATAATCTTTTTGTTCTACTTTTTGAATGATGCCTTCAACTTTGTTTTTCAACCCTTTCATTGTTTTCTGAAAAGTCTCTGTTATGTTTAGAATTTTTCCTCTGTTTAGTTCTTTCTCTCTCTCATGTTAGAAGTATTTTTCAAGTATCAGGTACTCTACAGCTCTCTGATGGTGAAAAGTACTAAAATAAACTGTGAAGGCTGTAAGTATGTATTTTTGACTGTGGTCTTCACTGTAGAGTATTTAATGTGAGCGAGCCATTTCATTGTGGAAATGTTCAAATACAAAGTGTTTTCTCTTGGTTTGGTCAATTTCTTTAGAATAATTCAATCTCCTACATGTTTGTGGGGAATGGGAAAGGGAAATTATATAATGAGAGGCTAATTGGTGGGAGAGGGAAGAGAGATAGAGATCTCATTGTACAGTATATAGCCCTTGATTTATTTCTCTATTTTCAGTGTCCTTCTGACATGGCTGGTGTCTGTTGACAAGATCAGTCTCTCTGATAGTCTTGGTAGATGATAAACTTTCAATCTTGTGTTAGAGAGAACTAGCCTTCTGATTGCATGGATGAGGAAAGAGTTCTGAGATCTTCAGAGATTCTTTTGAAGATTTCTAATGCTCTTTGTTTTCTCTTCACAGATCTCTTCATATTTTGAGATGTCTAGTCCCTCCAACGTTAGAGCACTTCTGAAATTTGTGGTACAAATTGACTGTTCTCTAGGAATTTCTTTGGTTTTCGAGATGTTCCTTAGCCATGTCTGAAGTGGCTGTTGTGGAACATGCCCTCATTGGGGCTGCACGGTTCTTTCTTTCTTTCTTTTTTTTTTTTTTTTTTTAGACAGGGTGGTCTCTCTCTGTCACTCAGGCTAGAGTGCAGTGGTGTGATCATAGCTCACTACAGCCTCAAACTCCTGGGCTTAAGTGATTCTTCTGCCTCAGCATCTCAAATAGCTGGAACTACAGGTATGCACCACCACCCTTGGTTAATATTTTTGTTTTTGTTTTTTTTGTGGAGACAGGGTCTTTTTATGTTGCCCAGGCTGGTCTCAAACTCCTGGCCTTTGGTCATCCTCCCATTTTGGCCTTCTAAATTATAGGATTATAGGCCTGAGCCAACATGCCTGGCAACACAGCTTTCTTAATTAAGGTCTCGCCTGTGGAAAGTTGAAAGCCCAAAGACTGGTAAGACTCAAATAATCACAGACTTGATGGATTTTTTTTTCAGAGTGACTCTTAAAAGCCCAACGGACTTTCCCTCTGTTATTACTGGTCAGTTTAGGAGGAAGGAATCACACCCATAAGTCAGTATGAGCCTGTCTTTTTTTTGTTTGTGTTGTTATAAAGGAGGCTGGGTGATTTATAAAGATAAAGATTTATTTGGCTCATGATTCCGATGTCTGGAAAAGATCAAGATTGGGAGTCTGATTCTGATGAGGGCCTCAGACTGCTTCCACTCATGGCAGGAGGCCAACGGAAAGCAGCATGTGCAGAGATCACATGGTGAGAAAAGAAGCAAGAGAGGTGAGGGGAGGTGCCAGGCCCTTTCCAACAATCAGCTTTCAGGGGAATAATAGAGCAATAGAGCAAGAATTTACCCATTACCATGAGGACTCCATTCATGAGGGTCTGCCTCCATGACCCAAACACCTCCCACCAGGCCCCACCTCCCTCACTGGGGATCAAATTTCAACATGAGGTTTGAGGGACATATATCCAAACTATAGCAGAAGCATTCCCAAATCTTCATTTCTTTGTTTTCACACCCATGCACCTCTATATTTAAGTAGAGCTATCTTGAGGCTGTCCTACTCAGGAGAGGAAGCAACTCAGGAGAACGAGGTAGGAGGATCACTTCAAGCCAGAAGTTCAAGACCAGCCTTGGGTAACATGAGACCCCATCTCTAAAAGGAAAAAAAAAAAAAATGAAAAAATTGAGACCCCATCCCTAAAAAGAAAACATGAAAAAATTAGCCTGGCATGGTGGTACATGCCTGTTAAGCCCAGCTACTGGGGAAGCTGAGGTGAGCCAATTTCTTAAGCCCAGGAATTTGAGGCTACAATGAGCTACAGTCCCATTACTGGATTCCAGCCTGGGTGACAGGGACCCCATCTCTTAAAAAAAAAAAATTAGTATCAGGTACTACTGTTGATCTTGATCTTTAATATCAAGAGATCATGATCTTTCAAGCCTCAACTAAATTACTGACTGAAAGAAATTTCATAGAAAGTGATAAGAAAATGACCTTGGTCAATAGGCCAGCAGTTGGTTCATGGCATTATTATTCTAGGAAAAGTACTTTTCCTTTGTTGGTCAAGTTCTAATGTTTTTCCTTGAGTCTTTTCATTCCATTTCTTCAGGCGTTATTTTTAGTTTGCTGACTTTTCTGTTATTTAGACATTTTAAAACCTGATACGATTTTAGATTAGATTTTTGGCCTAAACTACCACAATTATTTCCTCCAACCTTTTCGACATTAGAAATTGGGCAGCATAAATGGAAATAGGGTGTAAGGAATGGAGATTTTCGAGGGAGTAAAACATATGGTTTGGGGGCTTTAGCTGTGATCATTCATTCTGCTTTTTCTGAAAATAATAACAGTGGACTTGAAAAAAGGTGAAAGTCACCTATTCATTAAGTCAAACTGCTTCTACTAGCATTATAGTATTATCTTTCTTCCTTGTTCGAGAATTTGTAAATAGCTCAATATTAATTTAAATGTCACTCATGAGAATGTCACTGACATTCGATATTAAAATATTATGCCATTTAAGGATAAATCTTAGAAAGAGGAGGCATATAAAATAGGACATATTTAAGGAAAGCAAAATAAAATCACAAATGACATCTAGTGAAAAAACTTTGAAAGGGAATTGTCTTTAATTAGTTCACAGTTGGAGATTGTTCATACTGCTTATTTTAGTTAAGTCTTTCATTTGAGGAGAAACAAGCTATTTAACTTTCAGGATGCTTGGGGGTAGTTGGGGAGGAACTTAAATCCCCTGTCTTACTTAATAAAACTCTGCCCTCAATATAGTATAATTTCAGTAGGAAAAAAACCTTATCTATAAAAATAGGCTATCTATTGGAATTTGTCACACATTAGCAGCAACGACGAAAGAACAAAGATAATTTAGTAAACTAAACTTATAGTATGGATATTGTATGTGAGTTACTGATAGTTGTTTTAGTTGATAAAATAGGCTTAGAAGCATTTCTAAGTATACGTCCTTTCTACTGGGCCTTAATACAAGATTTAAGCTTATGTCTTTTGAGAAAGAATTCCTTGGTTAAAAATATATGGTAGAGTTTTCTATGTAAAGATCATAAAGAATGAGAGAAATTCTGATAAACAGGTTAATTACTTTGGTTTTATAAAGACTTATGAAAAATAAGGCACATTCAGAAAAGAATGAAATTTTTACAACAATTTTCCGTAAATCTGCTACTCTGCTAAAATTTTGTTTTGTAATATATTTATAACCATCATGCCTTTTGTAGTTCACACAAGGTCTATCCACTTCAGGTATCTCTGTGTAATAATATGGAAGAGTAGTATTTAATTGGGAACTTCATGAAAACAATGGAAATTTACCATAGTTGACTGGTGTATGTCAAAAGCTGCATAATGAATAATAGCTCTATGCATTTTTCATAACATTTATTTAGCCACAATCTACTTACAACAAAAATATATAAATGCAGCAGAGGATATTCAGTGGGCACATTTATAAATTTTCAGTTTCTCCTGACTCATGATGTGGTGAGAACACATAGCCAAATGTAACCATGAAAATAGTCTTTGGTTTTCATTTACAGTCTGTTTCTAGGTTCTTTGATGCTTCTGGATATGTTCAAGACAATTCTTTTTTCATACTCATCTTGAATGAAAATATACTTTCAAATTTCATGGTCTCAAGCTCTGTATTTATCCTCACTTCTAGAGTTCAATTAAAACATACTATTGGTGAATATTGTTTTGCCCAGTAAACTCTACACAGTGCTAGCTGCCTGCTTTGCTTCTTAAAGAAAAAAAGGGTTTCTATATCCCTATTTGATTCTTTTGACAATTTTACTTGTCCTTCTGTAATCTTAATACTGTGCCTTTTTCTTTGTGCCATGTTTTCTATCACCTGTGGAAGAATATAATGATATTTTAATAGGGATAATAACTTCTTCATTCAGCTTTAAGTAGCAAATATATTACACTACATTTTTGTTTAAAACACGGATACCTTGATAATCCATGTGCAACTCCCTCTAACACTTCCAAACAGCTCAGGGGATAAGGGGGAAAGAAGGTTTTCTATTTAGATATCCTGCTGTCACTGTTTTGGAAGGTTGATATTTTGCAAAAATTAAAATAAATGGTGAAATGTCTACTTTTTTCATAGAAATGCTTAATATCATTCTACTGGCCCAGTACTTGGTGATACATCTGTTTAAACTCTCTACTACCCACTTCTTTTATTCTGTCATCAAACTCATCTTTCCTAATAAGTCATGAATTTGCCCCTTCCTTTCTATTTTCCCAGCCACCAACAATTTTGTTCTAATAACCAACCTCTTAGCTGGACTTCTGAACTCTAAACTTCCACTTTCTGTCACTCCTTTTCCAGGCATCCATTCTGCATAAAAACCCCAGGTTGCTCTCCTGTCTTCCTCATTTTGTTCATGGGTTACTGCATCATTCAAAATCCTCCAGTGGCATAGGACTACATGTAAATAAGGTGCACTAACACCTTCAAATGCCGTAGAGGGGCTTTCCATGTTCTAGCACAGGGCTTCTCAACCTTGGCACTATTGACATTTAGGGCTGGATAATCCTATGTCCTGGAGGGCTTCCGATAACAGTTGTGACCACCAAAAATGTATCCAGACCTTCCTCCTGTATGAGGGAAGAGCAAAATTACCCCCAGTTGAGAAACACTTTTGCATCCACTTAATTTTTGTATTTCCTAGAATTGCATTCAGCTGCAAGTAAGCCAAACACCTGAATAACTATACTTTAAAGAAGAGGGTTTTACTGTTTGTTTGTTTGTTTACGTATTTACAGGAGTCTGTGGGTGAGCAGTTGGTGGGATTGGTGCAGTGGCTCAATAATATTAGGACTAATATCTCTGAGATTCTCTTGGCCTTTCCCTCATGACCACAATATGGCTTCCCAAAATTCCAGTCTCACATTGTCTCCCAAGCAAAAAGAAGGGAGGTGGGCAAATGGGGAAGGGGCATGCTCACGACATTTGCATTTACATCTCATTGACCAGAATGTTGTCTCATAATCTGCATTAATTCCGTGGGAATCTGGGCTCTAATCAATCCAGGAAAAGGACGAGAGCTTTGGACCCACAGAGGATAACATGCTCCAGCTTCACGTCTTCTTCCCCAGGGGAACTTTCCTCTCTGTGTTTTTTGGGATAAATAATTCTAGAAGCTAAAACAAAATATCCCAAATCTTAGTAAGCTTAACCTAATAAATGTTAATTTCTTGCTCAAAATGTTGAATGTGGATAACCCTGAGCAGTGAGCAGCCTTCTGGATGATCTTTCAGAGACCCAGGCCTCCTTTAGCTGTTGGCTTTGTCATTTCCAAGGCCTTCTCTCCCACGTCAGCACCTCTGCCTCTGACCTACAGGTAGAAAGAGAAAAGGAGTGTGGAGGATTTTGTAGAATGTCTTTGGGAGGTAAGCCAGGGATGGCTTTATACCTTTTCCATCAGTATTTCAGTGGCCAGTACATAGCTAAGATGGTAAGAGCTAACTGCAAGTAGTTAGTCTGTCACCTGCCCCAAACAAAAGATTTGTTTCCATGTCTGCTGTCCATGTGCTTTTATGTCTTCCCATACCTATACCTTTCTTCTTTCCAGAATGTCCTGCCTTCCTTTTCTTGTCTCAGAAAATCCTAACTCTTCACTCTTTTCTGGTGAAGACTCAGGGACTATACCCCCTCCAAGCAACTAACTACTTCTTCCTTTGAAAACTGGTATCATGTCACGACTGAAACAGGGGCTTTAGAGTCAGACAAAACTGAGTTTAAATGATGACTCACTAGTTTTGTATACTTGCTCAAGTTATGTGACATCTATGAATCTTGTATTTTTTATGTTTCAAATTTGCCCAATCTTAAGGTATGAATTAAATGAAATAAAGCCCTTGAAATAGCATTGAATATACAGTAAGTAATAAAGATTTTATTTTTATAATCTGATCTTCTTGAGCAGTTACTGCCTGTACTATGCATTGGGTATCTAGTAACATACCACATTTTTCTTTTGTGTTTAATTTACTAGCTCCCCAGGCAGATAAAACATTCCTTCATGTCTTACTGGTATTGTTGGAGGAAAAGACTGGGAAGCCAAGGCCTTTTTGTCACCTTCCCCCTGGGTGCAGGCTAATTGACCCACTGAAAGCTACACCAGTGATTCCTGTGCCTCACAAGGCTGAAATGCCCTTTTTTTCCTAGTGCTTATTTTTTATTTTTAATGGTTTATTAATATTAATTTTAATTGAAAAATCAGAATTATATATATTTATGGAGTACGATGTGATGTTTGGATAGATATAAACAATGTGGATTGATTTTATCAATGTAATTAACATATGCCTCACCTCCCTTACTTATCACTTTCTTTTTTTTTTTTTTTTTTTTTTTTTTTTTTTTTTTTTTTTTTTTTTTTTTTTTTTTTTTTTTTTTTTTTTTTTTTTTTTTTTTTTTTTTTTTTTTTTTTTTTTTTTTTTTTTTTTTTTTTTTTTTTTTTTTTTTTTTTTTTT
>RJWJ010024662.1:0-24644 GCA_004363605.1 Indri indri | reverse complement strand
GAAAAAATTAGCCGGGCATGGTGGCTCGTGCCTATAGTCCCAGCTACTCGGGAGGCTGAGGCAGAAGGATCACTTGAGCCCAGGAGTTTGAGGTTGCTGTGAGCTAGGCTGACACCACGGCACTCTAGCCCAGGCAACAGAGTGAGACTCTGTCTCCAAAAAAAAAAAAAAAAAAAAAAAGGATGACACAGGGTTACAATGTCAGTGCTTTTGATATGCTTCAGCTTAAAGGCACCTCTGCCTGGTGTATCAAGATGGCTAAAGGGAAGGTGTGACTTAATTCCTCATAGTGTTAACAGGAGAAAATACCCAAGACTGTTTTTGGAATAGATAATATTTTCAAGCGGTTACAGAAGACAATAAAGCCTTTCCTCCCATCCTTGTCTCTTAACCACATGATTTCTTGGCAGTAACCATTATAATAATTTACCATTCCAGAATATTTTGTGTATTTAAAAGCAAATCACATGCATATTATTTATCTTCCTTTCCATTTTTACAAAATTTACTTTTTTTAGGGTTGCATACTATTCCGTCGTATATAGTCTTTAAATTTAAATTAGGCCTCTCTCTTTCTTTACCTTTTTAAGGGATGAATCTCCCTATGTTTCCCAGGCTGGAGTGCAGTAGCTATTCACAGTTGCCATCCCACTACTGATCAGCTCCGGAGTTTTGACCTGTTCCCTTTCATTTACTCTGTTTCCATCCTGTGCTGATTCACCCTCCTTAGGCAACCTGGTGATACACACTTCTGGGAGGTCACTAGATTGGTGCTGAACTTTGTGAAGACACCCATTGGCATAGGTACACTACAGCCCAGAACTCCTGGATGCAAGCAAGCCTCCTGCCTGGGCCTCCAGAGTGGCTGAAACTGCAGCCACAAACTACCACGCATGGCAGGCTTCTATTGATGGGCATTTAAGCTAGCAGTCTGTCACTTGGTGGCATTGGCATCCTTTGCAGCTTCGTGGAAAATGCAGATTATTTGCCCCATCCCAGAGCAACTGAATCAGAATTCTTAGAGCATGGGGCTAAGGGAATCTGTGTGAGCACCTCCAGGAAATTCTGTTTTATGCTGAAGTTAAAAGTCATTGAACTTATTTTCATTTCTTAGCTGAGGGATTCAGGAAAGGAGTGGTTTATGCTTGTGATCAGGACCCTGCTTGTCGGTGTCAATGTTATGGAGGGAACTCAAACTTACTGGGCCAGCTTGGGCGCGTTTCCTACATAACCCGGCCCGGAGTCTTATGATCCACTCTTGGGATGGATTTCCGGTGTTCGTGGTTGCTGGGCAGGATATTTCCCTGGGGTGGCACGGCCTGGAATGGGGCACTGGCCTGGCTGCAAGCAGAGGTTTACACGGGCGCGGGCTCCCATGAGGCACGTGTGGGTGCGGTTGGAACCCTCGGCTCGGCTCCCAGGTGGCTGGAGAAGGTGCTAAGCGCCGGGCATCCAGGCAGAGGGCGGGGGTGGGAGTGGAGCTTGCAGAAACCTGGTTGGTTCTCTAGAGTTTTGTCTGAGACCCTTGAACGTTCCACTCACAGAGGACAATGGGGGCGCCATTCAGGAGAGAGGGTGGATGTGTCAAAGTGTAAGGGGCAGATGGGTGAGCACAGAGCAGGTCAGCATACAGGGAGGTGCTCGGGCTCGGGACTCCTGGCTAGGCCTCCAGCCCTGAGCGGGTGGAGCCTGTCCTTTACTGGTGCCACCTGGTGTCTGCCCCTTGCCTGACCTCAGCGGGTGTCCTGGGCCTTCTGATTTAACCTAACTCTTCATTCGGTCAGAATCCTCACTGTGAACTCTCCTTCCAAGGGAATGTGGGTCTGCTCCGGGACAGAGGTATTTAGCAGGGGTTCTGGAGTAGACGCATCCTGTTTTCTTTACCAGTCTGCTACTTTCTAATGGGGTGATTGTGGGTAAGTCACTCCACATCCCCTAAGTTTCAGTTTCCTTACGTGTCAATTGGGGAGGATGCCACCACCGTGCAGGGCAGTTGTGAGATAGTGTATGTACAACGTTTCTGGAACACAGCAAGTACTTAGTAAATAGTAGCTATTAACTGTTTATTATGTTTATAATCTCTCTCCCACTGGACAGTGCCAGCCCAGTTCTACAGCGTCATATAGCAGCTGCTCAGTGAATGGTAAAAACAAACAAACCCGCCACCCCCAAACCCCACCATCATTATCCTAAAAAGGGGTTTCATCCGTTAGAAAATACACTTCTGAGTGTTTTCATGGTACAGTTTCTATATGGATGGCTGTGCTGAAGTGGGCTTAGGTATTTTACAATCCTGTCTGATTTTACCTTCCTTTTAAGACCACCCGAAGACTGTTGGGTGGATTACCAGGCCCACTCATTGAGCTTCCTTAGTGTCAATCAATTCTGCCCAACCAACCAGCATGAAGTATTCGAACCTCGGCGCGCACAGAATTAGCACAAATGTCTTCAGCGTCTGGGCAGGCTTCAGGGAGGCCACGGAGGGTCCCCCCAGGAGAAGAAAGCCGAGGAAACTTGGGTGCAAGAAGCTGGGTGCAAGGTGGACATCAGTGTATGGGACTTTCGAGTTTCCTCAGCGTTGGATATGTGGAAACTGTGACCAGGTGTTTCTTCATTTGGGACTCCGAGGCCCAGGCGGAGGGCTTGGGACCCGACAGTGCTCTTGGCATTGGCTGTATTGAGGACCATACTGTTATCCTCTGTAAAGCAGAAGTAAGTGGCTTTTAAAAATTCCTAATTATTTAATATTTTTATTCACACGGGTAATAATAACTGAATACGTTTTCAAAAAAAATTCAAACAGTGTAGCTAAAGGTAGTCTCTCCTCAACTCCCCATCCAACCCCAATCCAGGCTGGTGTGATAAGATCCTTTTCTATTATTTACAAACACGACATAGAGTTTTTGTTTTCTTCCTAGAATGGCAATGTATAGTGGGTAGTGTTCTGCAATATGTTAGAGCTTACTGCTATTTGGTATTGCTATCTGCAAAGTACATTATTTCTTCTATCTTTTATTCAGGAGACCCTTTTTAACACGCAATACTGCTTTCTATCTTTTATATATAAAATTTGAAAATTTTGTGTAAGTACAAGAAAAGGCAACTTCAAAAATTTTTTATACAGCAAATCTTTTGTCTTTGCCTGAAAAAGAATGGTGAAAGTGTCCCATTCTCTTTCTGCTTATCGCCTGGTAATTCTTGTAATTCTGGTGTATTATGCTGTGCTTTCTTTACTTCCTGAACACACAACTGGAGGGGGGGCGGCTAATGACATTGTATTATTGATGCTGTTACAAAGATTAGCTATGACGATGGCCTGTATATATGATCCCCAAATCACTATAATCCCTTACTATTTTAAGAATGCCAAAACTGACATTGAAGTAGCTATTTGGCTATTAAGGCTTTAAAGGCTGAGGCTGAAGCTGATTTTTACCAAAACAGCAGATTTTTACCAAACACAGACCGAAGTCAAACTTTAGAACTTTCCTATGATAACTGAAAGCTAGTGATTTCTGTATATTAATTTTGTATTCAGCTGTCTTATGATATTCTCATATGTTTTTCAGTTATTTTCTAGGTTTTACAATCATATGGTCTGCAATGGTAATATTTTCTCTTCTTTTGAAGTTTTATACCTCTAGTTTCTTTCTCTTTTCTGAGTCTGTAGGTTACTACCTCCAGTACAATGTTAAACAATAGTGCAAAAGTGACATCTTTTTCTTGTCCTAAGCTTTGGTGAGGATGCTGCTCATGTTTGTCCTTTAAGCATGATACTGGCTGTTGCTCAGAAGTAAATGTCATGTTAAAGAAGTATCACTCTCTTTCTATTTTATTGAATTTTTAATGCTTAATTTTGAAATAATTACACAAAGAACTCCCATTTATCCTGTATCAACTTTTAACATTTTGCCACATCTACTTTATCATTCTCTGTCTCTCAGAGAGACCACATGATCTCTATCTATCTATCCTCTGAAACATTCGAGAGTAAATTGTATACATTAGGCCCCTTTCTCCCATAATATTTCAGTTTACTTACTATTTCTTAAAAACAAGAATATTTTCATATGTATCTTTAGTACAGTTATCAAATTCAGGAAGATTTGACATTGATGCCACGCTTTAATCAATTCTGTTTTCCAATTTTGTCAATCCTACCAATAATGTCTTTAAAATATCTCTATATCTATTTATCTCTACATTTCTACCTGCCTTTTTTTTTTGGCCTACAAAACACAGAGCAGCAGCATCTATTGCTTTCAGGTGTTGTGCCTCTAATCACCTTTTATCTAGAACAGTTTCTTAGCCCTTTGTGGTCTTTCATGTCATCAATATTTTTGAAAAATACACGTAGTTATTTTATAGAATGTTCCTTATTCTGGGATTCTTTGATGTTTCCTCATGGTAAGATTGAAGTTATGCATTTTTGGTTTGAATACTACTAAGTGATCTTGTGTCCTCTGGAGGCCCTCATATTATTTGTTCCTTACAGGTGATGTTATTAGGTCATTACATGTGAAATGTCTGATTTTTGAATCAAAAATGTAGTTTATTATATCTCAAACAAGAAGCAGTACAATTAATCACAGTGTGCACATAAACTATTGACACGGTTTTGCTATCTTAACGGTAGCTTTTTTATACCAGCAGTGAAGAAGCTTGGAGAGCCAGTGGCAATGAAATTGCAAAAGGCGTTTTCCACAGCTTGTTGAGAATTAAATATTTTTCCTTACAAAGAAGTGGTCCAAAGCCTAGAAGATGTGATAGTGAGTTGGTGTGAGGTCTGGTGAATACAGTGGATGACAGAGAGTTTCCAAGTCCAGATTCTGTAGTTTGAGCAACATTGTTTGTGTGACATGTGGTTGAGCATTGTCTTGCAAGAGAATTGGCCTGTCTCTATTGACCAATCTGGGGTGCTTAATTGCAAGCATCCTCATTATTTTGTCAAATTGGTTGCAGTAGACATCTGCTGTAATCAATTGACCAGGTTTCATGAAGCTGTAGTGGATAATACCAGCGCTGGACCACCAAACAGACACCATTAACCTTTTTTGATGAATATTCGGTTTTGGACTGTGTTTTGGCACTTCATCTTTATCCAATCATTGTGCTGAATGCTTACAATTGTCAAAGAGTATCCATTTTTCATCACACATAACAATTCAGTGTAGAAATGGTTGCCTTTATGTTGTGACAGCAGAGAACGGCAAGCTTCGAGATGATTTCTCTTCTGACGCTGGTTTAATTCATGCAGAACCCATCTATCCAGCTTCTTTGC
Source organism: Indri indri (assembly GCA_004363605.1). Lineage (NCBI taxonomy): Eukaryota > Metazoa > Chordata > Mammalia > Primates > Indriidae > Indri > Indri indri. The sequence goes on along the minus strand of RJWJ010024662.1, from coordinate 19,363 downwards.
CTTGCTGATTTGTTTCACATGGAAACAAATTGTTGCAATATTAATGTCAAACCTTGCTGCTAATCCACACGTAGGTTGAGATGGATTTGCGTCTACTACAACTTTCAGCTCATCATTATCCACCTTGGTTTCAGGTAGCCCACATGGCTCATTTTCAATATTAAAATCACCAGAATGGAACTTCTCAAATCATTGACTGTGCATTCATTAGCCACATCTTCCCAAACACTTCTTTGATATTTCAAGCTGTCTGCATTACATTGGTTCCACGATGGAACACAAATTTTTGACTTATCCATGGATTCACAAAAATTACTCTAAAAAAATTTGAAAGATATCACAAGCCAACATGTGTGTTTGAAAGAATGAGGGTGTTTCACAATAAAAATAAAACAAGAATTGTCAAAGCGAAATGTTAGAGGTACCAACTGTTAAACTTAGTACTTAAGGAAATCAGACATTTCATGCTTAATATCCTAATATAATAATTTTATTTTTTCAATTTAGTGATGATTAGTAAATTTACGTAGTTGTGCAACCATTACCACATCCAGTTTTAGAACATTTCCATTACCCAAAAACTTCCTTCATGCCTGTTTGCATTTAATCCCTTCTCAAATCTCCAGACCTAGGTAATTGCTGATTGCCTCTGACTCTATAAATTTGCCTTTCATTAGATAGTTCATATAACTGGAAAAATAAAATATAAAGTCTTTGTGGCTGGCTTCTTTCAGTTGGTGTACTGTTTTTGAGACTTACTCCTATTGTAGCGGTTGTTGTCTAGTTGTACTCATATTGTAGTATGTTGTATAAGTATTTCATTTCATTTTAATTGCTGAGTAGTATCTATTGCATAAATGTGCCACATTTTGTTTATCTGTTTATCAGTTGGTGGACGCTTGGATTATTTCTAATTTTTGTCTATTACGAATAATGCTGCTATGAACATTCACATACATGTCTTTGTGTGGACATTATATTTTCATATCTCTTGGATAGATTCCCAGGAGTGGAATTGCTGGGTCAAACAGCAAGTTTATATATATATATTTCACTTAAAAACAAAAACAAAAACCCTGCCAAATGGTTTTCCAAAGAGACTGTACCATTCTAGATTCCTACCAGCAATGCATGAAGGTTCCAATCTCTCCATATTCTTACTTGTGTTGTCTGTCTTTTTAATTATAGCCATTCTAATGGGTGTGTTGTGGTATGTTGTTATGGTTTTAGGTTGGATTTTTCTAATGGTAAATGATGTTGAATATCTCACAACTTTATTAGCCATACTAATCTTCTATGGTTAGATGTCTATTCAAATCTTTTGCCCATTTTAAAATTCAGTTGTTTGTCTTACTGAATTGTAAAAGTTCTTTATATATTCTGGATACAAGTCATTTATCAGATATATGATTTGTACACGTTTCCTCCCAGTTTGTGGATTTTTAAAAAATTTTCTTATTGATGACTTTTGAAGTGGAAAACTTTTAAATTTTGTTGAAGTTCAAAATATTAATTTAAAAAATAGATTGTGCTTTTGGTGTTGTGGCTAAGAATTCTTTGCCTAACCAAAGTCATGAGATTTTCTCATATTTTTTCCCTAGGAATTAATAGTTTTAGTTTTTACATCTAGGTCTATGATCCATTTTTAGTTAATTTTTATGTATGGCATAAAGTAATAATTTAAGTTTATTTTTTGAACGTGTATACTCTTTTGTTAAAAAGACTATCCTTTTTACATTGAATGAGTACATTGACCTAGCATATTGTCTATCCTGGAGAATGTTCCAAGTGTGGTTTAAAAGAATGCATGTTCTGTAATCATTGGACAGACTTTTCCATATATGTCAGATTGAGTTGGTGCTTGGCACTTTTGTCAAAAAATAAACTGACCATAAAGGTAAAAATTCAATTTCTTTGATCTGTATTCTTGGGTCAATACCCACCCTATCTTGAAAAAGAAGAATTTTCCTCTTCTTTTTAAAAATTGACATGGTGATTCTAAGTCTTTTGCATTTCCATATGAATTTTAGGATCAGCCTGTCAGTTTCTACAAAATGCCTACTGGATTTTTATAAGGATTGTGGTAAATTTATAGATCAATTTGGGAAAAATTGACAATATTGAGTCTTTCAATTGTGAACATGGAATATCTCCCATTTATTTAAATCTTTAATTTCTTTCATCAATATTTTATTGTTTTCAGTGCATGAGCCTTGCACTCATTTTGTTAAATTTATTCTCAAGTATTTTATTTTTTTTGGTGGTATTGTGAATGAAGTTTTTTTTTTTTTTTTTGAGACAGAGCCTTGCTCTGTCACCCTGGCTAGAGTGCCATGGCATCAGCCTAGCTCACAGCAACCTCAAACTCCTGGGCTCCAGCAATACTCCGGCCTCAGCCTCCTGAGTAGCTGGGACTACAGGTGTGTGCAAGCACACCTGGCTAATTTTTTCTATTTTTGGTACAAACTGGTTCTTACTCTTGCGCAGGCTGGTGTCTCAAACTCCTAAGCTCAACTCCTATGCTCCTCCCGTCTTGGCCTCCCAGAGTGCTAGGATTATAGGTATGAGCCACCATGCCTAGCCTGGACTTGTTTTCTTAATTTCATTTTTAGAACTTTACACTTGTGTATAAAAATACAATTGGTTTTTCTATATTGATCTTGTATCTTGCAACCTTGCCAAATTTGTTATTATTAGTTCTGGAACTATGTTGATGGATTCATTGGGATTTCCTATATTTAAGATCTTATCACTTGAGAATAAAGATAGTTTTACTTCTCATTTTCCAATCTAGATGCCTTTATCTTCTTTTTCTTTACTTATTTCACTACCTTGAACTTTAGGCAAAATGTTGAGCAGAAGTAGCAATAGTGGAATCCTTGCCTTGTTCCTGGTCTTAGGAAGGAAACCACCATTCCTTCTTTTACCATTAAGTATGTTGTTAACTGTGGGTTTTTCTTAGATGCCCTTTATCAGATTGATGCAGTTGCCTTCTGCTCTTAGGTTATTGAGCATCTATATCATGAATAGGTGTTAGATTTTGTCAAATGTTTTCTCCTGTGTCTATTGAGCATATTGCATGGTTTTTGTTCTTTATTAACATGTTATATTACATTAACTAGTGCTGGATATCAAACAAACCTGTATTCCTTAGATAAATTCTACTTGCTCACGATGTATAAATCCTTCCTATATGTTGCTGCATTCTGTTTTTGAATATTTTGTTAAGGATTTTTGCATCTGTGTTTGTGAGAGATATTGGCCTGTAACTTTCTTTTCTTGTGATACCTTCATCTGGGTTTGATATTTTTATTTCCTATCAGGGTAATAAAGGCTTCATGCAATGAAGAGAAGTGTTTTATCCCCTTCTATTTTCTGAAAGTTTGTGAAGAATTGATATTATTGGTATTCTTTCTTTAAATATTTGATAGAATTCACTAGTTAAACTGTCTTGGCCTGGGAATTTCTCTGTAGAAAGATTTTAAATTGTTAATTCAAGTTTTCTTTTACCTATTATAGGTCTATTCAGACACTCTGTTTCTTTCTTTTCTTTCTTTTCTTTTTTTTTTTTTTTGAGACAGTGTCTCGTTCTGTTTCCCGGGCTAGAGTGCTATGGCGTCAGCCTAGCTCACAGCAACCTCAAACTCCTGGGCTCAAGCAATCCTTCTGCCTCAGCCTCCTGAGTAGCTGGGACTATAGGCACGCGCCACCATGCCCGGCTAATTTTTTCTATATATTTTTAGTTGTCCAGCTAATTTCTTTCTATTTTTAGTACAGATGGGGTCTCGCTCTTGCTCAGGCTGGTCTTGAACTCCTGACCTTGAGCGATCCTCCCGCCTAGGCCTCCCAGAGTGCTAGGATTACAGGCGTGAGCCACCACGCCCGGCCATTCTATTTCTTTTTGAGTCAGTTTTGGTAATTGGTATTTTTCCAGTAATTTGTAGATTTCATCTAAGTCACCTAACTTTTTGGCATAAAGTTGTTTATAATATTTTCTTACAATCATTTTAATTTTGTTTTTATCCAGTTCAAAATATTTCCCAATTTTCTTTGTGTTTTCTTCTTTGACTCCTGGGTTATTTAGAAGTTCGCTGCTTAATTTTTAAATATTTGGAAATTTCCCAGAGTTCTTTCCGTTGTTGATTTGTAGTTTAATTGTGTTGTATTCAGAGAACATACTTCATATGATTTCAGTCTTTTTAAACTTATTGGGACTTGTTTTATGGCCTAGCATATGGTCTGTCCTGGAGAATATTCCATGTGTGCTTTAAAAGAATGCATATTCTGCAGTCAGTGGATAGAGTGTTATATATACAACAAGTTGAGTTGGTTGATAGTGGTATACAAGTGTTCTCTATTTTTGATGATTTTTTTGTCTAATTGTTATGTCAATTATTGAGAGTACAGTATCAAAATCTCCAATTATAATTGTTGAATTGCCTATTTCTCTTAAAAATTCCATCAGTTTTTGCTTCATGTATTTTAGGGCTCTGTTAAGGAATGTACACTTATAATTATTATATAGTGTCAATTTATTGACCTTTTTATCATTGTGAGGTGTGTCTTTTCTGCTAATAATACTTCTTGTCTTAAAGTATGCTTTCCCCCAGTATTAATATAGCTACTCTGGCCCTCTAATGGTTACTATTTATGTGATATATTATCATTTCAACCCATTTGTTCTCTGAATCTTAAATGTGTCTCTTATAGACAACATACAGTTGGATCTTGCTTTTTTACATAGTCTAAAAATTTCTACCTTTTGTTTGGAATGTTTAGACCATTCATAATTATTGTAATTATTGGTATGGTAAAATTAACATTTGCCATTTTTATATTTGTTTTCTGTATATCCTGTCATTTTTGTTCCTTTGTTTCTCCTTGACTTTTTTGTGTTAAATGTTTTTTAGTATATCATTTTAATTTTTCTATTGATTTTTTTTCTGTATTTAAGAATTTTGTCTGCACCAGATGTACTTGCCATCAAATTGGTACTAATTTTTCTATTGATTTTTAAACCATTTTATTTTGAGTTATTTTCTTAGTTGTTGTCATCTAGGGATCACATCTTATCACAATCTATTTAGGGTTAATACTGACTTAATTCCAGTAATATATAGAAACTGTGCTTCAGTATAGCTCTATTCCCTCTTCTTTGTTTTATATTCTCCTCTATATTTGTATGTATTATGAATCCAATAAAATGGTGTTATAATTATTGCGTCATATAATCTTAAGTCTTTTAAGGAAGTTAAGAGAAGAAATGAGAAAATACATTTACAGCATTTAAAAATAATAGACTTTATTTTTTAAGAGCATTTTTAGGTTTACACAAAATCAAAGGGAAAGTAGAGTTCTCACATATGCCCTAATCCCACACATGTATAGCCAACCCCACTATCAACATCCCACACCAGACTGTTTTATTTGTTACAATCGATGAACTTACATTGACACATCATCATCTCTCAAAGTCCACAGTTTACATTAGGGTTCACTCTTGGTGTAGTACATTCTATAGGTTTAATGACATACATCCATTGTAGTACTATACAGAATAATTTCACAGCCCTAAAACTCCTCTGTGCTCTGCCTATTCATCCTATCCTCCCACCCAACCTCTGGCAACCACTGATCTTTTTACTATCTCCATAATTTTGCTTTTTCTAGAATGTCCTATAGTTGGAATCATACAGTATACAGCTTTTTCAGTTTGGCCTCTTAGTAATATGCATTTAAGGTTCCTCCATACCTTTTTATGGCTTGATAAATCATTTTTTTTTAGCACTGAATAATATCGTATTGTGTGGATGTATCACAGTTTATTTATCCATTCACCTACTGAAGGATATCTTGGTTACTTCTAGTTTTTGTCACTTATAAATAAGCTGCTATAAATATCCATGTGCATGTTTTTGTATGACCATAAATTTTCAACTCCTTTGGATAAATACCAAGGAGCACAACTGCTAGATTGTATGATAACAGTATGTTTAGTTTTGTAAGACACTGCCAACTGTTTTCCAAAGTGTCTTTATAAGCAGTGAATGAGAGTTCCTGTTGCTCCATATAATTGCTGGCATTTGGTGTTGTCAATATTTTGGATTTTTCCCATTGTAATAGATGTGAAGTGGCATCTCATTTTAATTTGCAATTCTGTAATGACATATGATGTTGAGCATCTTTTCATATGCTTATTTGCTATCTGTATATCTTCTTTGGTGAGGTATCTGTTCAGATCTTTTGCCCATTTTTAATCAGGTTATTCATTTTCATATTGTTTTTAAGAGTTTTTTGTATTTGGATAACAGTCCTTTATTGGATATTAATAAATCTTTTGAAAATATTTTCTCCCAATCTGTAACTTACCTTCTCATACTCTTGATAGTATCTTTCACAGAGCAAAAGTTTTTAGTTTTGATGACATCCAGCTTATCAATTTACTTCTTTCATGAATTGTGCCTTAGGTGTTGTATCTAAAAAATTATCGTCAAACTCAAGGTCATCTAGATTTTCTCCTATGTTAAAGAGTTTTATAGTTCTGTGTTTTATATTTAGGTCTATGATCCATTTTGAATTAATTTTTGTGAAGGGAGCATGTCTAGATGAACTTTTTTACATGTGGCTATTCTATTGTTCCAGCACCATTTGTTGAAAAAAGAAAAAGCACTGTTTTCTCTATCATATGCTTTTACTTCTTTATTTCTGGGCTCTCTGTTCTGCTCCATTGATCTATTTGTCTATTCTTGTGCCAATACCACACTGTCTTGCTTACTGTAGCTTTGTAGTAAGTCTTGAAGTTAGGTAGTGTCAGTGCTCTGAAGTTCTTCTTTAATGTTTTGTTGGATATACTGGGTCTTTTGCCTCTCCATATAAACTTTAGAATCAGTTTGTTGATATTTACTAAATAACTTGCTAGGATTTTGATTAGGATTGTGTTGAATCTAGATTGAGTTGGGAAAAACTGACATCTTGACAATATTGAGCCTTCCTATCCACAAACATGAAATATATCTCCATTTATTTAGTTCTTTGATATCTTTCATTAGAGTTTTATAGATTCCCTCATATACATCTTATGCAGATTTTGTTAGATTTATACCTAAGTATTTATTTTTTTTGGGTACTAATGTAAATGGTATTGTATTTTTTAAACTTCAAATTCCAGTTGTTTGTTGCTGGTATATAGGAAAGTTAACCTTGTATCCTGCCACCTTACTATAATCATTTGTTGGTGCCAGGAATTTTTTTTTTTTGTTGCTGTTGATTCTTTGGCATGCTAATGTCATCTGTGAACAAAGATGGTTTTATTTCTTCTTTCCCAAACTGTATACCTTTTACTTACTTTTTTTTTTTTTGGTCTTATTGTATTAGCTAGGACTTCTAGTACAGTGTTGAACAGGAGTGGTGAGAGGGGACAGTCTTACCTTGTTTTTGGTCTTAGCAAGAAAGTTTGTAGTTTCTCATCATCATGATGTTAGCTATAGGTTTTTTCTAAATGTTCTTTATTGAGTTGAGTAAGTTACTCTCTATTCCTAGTTTTCTGTGAATTTTAAAAAGTCATGAATGGGTGCTTTCAATTTTGTCATATGCTTTTTCTGCATCTGTTGACGTGGTCATGTGATTTTTCTTTATTCTTTGGATGTGATGGATTGCATTAATTGATTCTTCAGTGTTGAACCAGTCTTGCATACCTGGAATATATTTGGTCATGGTGTATAATTCTTTTTATACATTGTTGGATACTTTTTTTTTTTTTTTTGGGACAGAGTCTCACTCTGCTGCCTGGGCTAGAGTGCCATGGAGTAAGCTTAGCTCACAGCAACCTCAAAACTCCTGGGCTCAAGCCATCTGCCTGCCTCAGCTTCCCAAGTAGCTGGGACTAGAGGCACGCGCCCCCATGCCCGGCTAATTTTTTTCTATATATATATTTTAATTGTCCAGGTAATTTCTTTCTATTTTTAGTAGAGATGGGGTCTCGCTCTTGCTCAGGCTGGTCTCGAACTCCTGAGCTCAAACGATCCACCCGCCTCGGCCTCCCAGAGTGCTAGGATTACAGGTGTGAGCCACCATGCCCAACCGGATTCTTTTTTTTTAATTTTAATTTTTTTAAATTTATTTTTATTTTATTTTATTATTTTTTATTTCGGGATATTATGAGGGTACAAACATTTTGGTTACAATTTATGTCTTTGCCTCACCCAAGCGAGGATTAGAGGCATACCCTTCCCCTCTACAATGCTCACTGCATCCATAAGTTGTGAGTTTACCCCCCGCAACTCCCTAATCCCTGGAGAATATTACTACCGTGTGAGCACCATAGTGTTGATCAGTCAGTGTCAATTTCATGGTGAGTACATGTGGAGCCCATTCTTCCGACCTTGTGATACCTCACTTCGGATAATGGGCTCAAGTTCTATCCAGGAAAATATAAAAGGTACTAGATCGCTGTTGTTTCTTATAATTGAGTAATATTCCATTGTATACATATACCAAATTTTAATAATCCACTCATGAATTGATGGGCACTTGGGTTGTTTCCACATCCTTGCAATAGTGAATTGTGCTGCCATAAACATTTGGTGTGGATGTCTTTATTACAGAATGTCTTTTGCTCTTTTGGGTAGATGCCTAATAGTGCTATTGCTGGATAGAAATGCAAATCAAAACCACAATGAGATACCACCTAACCCCAGTGAGTTTGGCTTCTATCAAAAAATCCCAAAACAACAAATGTCGGCGAGGATGTGGGGAGACAGAAACACTCTTAGACTGCTGGCGGGACTGCAAATTAGTGCAACCTCTGTGGAAAAGAATTTGGACATTGTTGGATTCTATTTGATAATTTTTTGTTGAGGACTTTTGCATCTATATTCATGAGAGACATTGGTCTGTAATATTCTCTTAATATCTTTGTCTGGTTTTGGTAGTAGGGTATGCTGCCCTTATAGAATGTGTTAGGAAGGATTTCCTATACTTCTATCTTCTGGAAGAGATTATAGATAATTGTTATAATTTCTTCCTTGAATGTTTGAAGACTTCAAGTAAGCACGTCTGGGTCTGGTGCTTTTGTTTTGGAAGGTTATTAATTATTGATTTGATTTCCTTAATAAGATATAGGCCTATTCAGATTATCTATTTCTTTTTGTGTGAGTTTTGGCAGATTGTGCCTGCCAAGGAACTGGTCTATTTCATCTAGGTTATCAAATTTGTGGGCACAGAGTTGGTCAGAGTATTTATTTATTATCCTTTTAATGTCCATGAGATCTGTATTGATGCCCTTTCTTTCATTTCTAAGATTAGTAATTTGTATCTTCTCTCTTTTTTTCTTGGTTAGCCTGACTAAAGGCTTATCAAAATTTTATTGAAGTTTTCAAAGAACCAGCTTTTTGTTTTGATTTTCTCTATTGATTTCCTATTGAAAATAGGAATTTCTCTTCTTCTACTTACTTTAGATTTAATTTGCTCTCCCTTTTCTAGTCCCCCAAGGTGGAAGCTTACGCTATTGATTTTAGAGCTTGCTTCTTTTCTAACATATACCATCAATGTTATAAATTTTCCTCTAAGCACTACAGTACATCATACAAATTTGATAAGTTATATTTTCTTTTCTTTTTTTTTTTGAGACAGAGTCTCACTCTGTCATCTCAGCTGGAGTGCAGTGGTGTCATCATAGCTCACTGCAACTTCAAACTCCTGGGGTTAAGCAATCCTTCTACCTCAGCCTCCTGAGTAGCTGGGACTACAGGCGTGTGCCACCATGCCCGGCTAATTTTTCTATTTCTATTTTTTTTGTTGTAGAGATGGGCTCTCACTGTTGCTCAGGCGTGTCACAAACTCCTGAGCTCAAGTGATCCTCCCTCTTCGGCCTCAGAGTGCTAGGATTACATGTGTGAGCCACTGTGCCCAGTGGTAAGTTATATTTTCATTTAGTTTAAAATATTTTTAAATTGTATTTTGAGATTTTTGTCTTTGATGCATGTTATTTAGAAGTATGTTATTTAATCTCCACATATTTTGAGATTTTTCAGGTATTTTCTGTTATTTTTAGTTTAATTCCATTGTGGTCTGAGAGAAGACATTCTATGTGTTCTATTCTTTTAAATTTGTTAATGTGTGTTTTATGGGCCAGAATGTGGTCTATCTTGGTGAATGTTCCATGTGAGCTTCAGAAGAATATGTATTCTACTGCTGTTGGATGAAGTAGTTTCTAGATGTCAGTTATGTTTAGTTGATTGATGGTACCATTGAGTTCAACTGTATCCTCAAGCCAGAGATTCTTTCCTTGGTCATGTCCAATGTACTAATGAGCCCATCAAAAGCATTCTTCATTTCAGTTATAATGTTTTTGATCTCTAGCATTTCTTTTTGGTTATTTCTTAGAATTTCCTTCTTTCTGGTTACATTACCCATCTGTTTTTGCACATTGTCTAATTTTCCCATTAGAACCCCTAACATATTAATGACAGTTACTTTAAACTTCCGATCTGACAATTCCTACATCCTTGTCATATGTTAGTCTGGTTCTGATGCTTACTCTGTCTCTTAAAACTGTGTTTTGTTGTCTTTTTGTATGTCTTGTAATTTTTTGTTGAGAGTTGGACATGGTTTACTACCAGATGAAAGGAATTGTGGTAGATAGTTCTTAGTGATATGAGGTGATGAGGTGTAGGGGTCCGGGAAACATTCTATAGTCCTGTGATTAGGGCTCAGTCTTTTAGTGAGCCTATGCCCCTGAGCTGTTAATTTTACAACTGCTTCTCAGTGCTCCAGTCCCCTTCAGGCAGGATAGGGTGGCTAGAGCGGGCTGGAGTTGGCATTTCTCTTTCCCAATGTGGAAAGCTAGAGGGAGCCGGGGATGTGTATTTCCTTCCCCCCAGGTCAGTTAAGCTCTGATAAAACCCAAATAGGGTAGGCTCTGGGAAAGTAATTTCTTTTTAGGATAGACCTTGTTTAGAAGAATGCTCCGGAGTATTTCAAAATTGTTATTTTCCCCCTTTCTCTGCTTGAAGCAGGAGGGGATTTTTCTCCAATCTTTACTGGTAGAGATCCTGGAGGTAAAGCTCACAAAAATGTCCCATTGGTTGTGATTCTCGGTGTCTACCTGTCTGTCTCTCAATTTTTGGGACAGTGGTTTTTCCTGTGACTTCGCTTCTTTGAAAGATCTAAGAAAAGTTTTTGATTTTCTTCGTTCAGCTTTTTACTTGTCATTAGGATAGAGTAATGACTTCCAAGCTCCTTACAATTTGGATAGGAAACCAGAAATCTATTTATGACATTTTAATATTAACCCATGTACTTACTATTTCAGTGCTCTTTATTTCTTCCTATGGATTTGAGTTATTGTCTAGTATTATTTCCTTTTACTGGAAGGACTTTGATATTTTTTGGGTCTGCCAGGAATAAATTCTCTGTCTTTGTTTATGTATATTTGTTTAGCTTTCATTTTTGTAGGATGATTTTGCTGGAGATAGAATTCTTGACAGACAGATTTTTTTTCCTTCAGCACTTTGAGTATGTTATTCACTGCCTTCTGGCCTTCACTGATTCACATAAGCCATTATCTGTTAATCATATTTGTGCTCCTTTATTCATAAAGAGTCATCTTTGTCTTGCCACTTTCAAAATTTTATCTTTGGGTTTGGCTTTCAAGAGTGTGACTACTATATGCCCAGGTATGGACGTTTTATATTTATTCTACTTGGATTTCATTAAACTTGGATATACAGATGGTTTTTCATTAAATTTATGAGTTTATAAACAAGTTTATTTCTTTAACTGTGTTTGTACCTCTTCCTCCTCCCCTTCTGGGACTTCCATTACATGTGTTTTTTTATTGATACATAATAAATGTACATATTTTCAGGTTACATGTGATAATCTGATACACTGATATAATCAAATCAGGGTAATTGGCATATTCATAACCTTAGATATTTATCTTTTTATGCTAGGAACATTTGAATTGTTCTCTTTCAGATGTTTTGAAATGTACAATGGATTAATGTTAACTATAGTCACCCTACTGATCTATTGAAAACCAGGTCTTATGTCTTCTATCTGTTTGTTTGTATTCATTAATCAACCTCTCTTCATCCTTCCTCTCCCTTACCCTTCCCATCCTCTGGCAACCACCCATATACTCCTATACTCATGAGATCCACTTTATTTTCTATTTTTAATTATTATGGGTAAAAAAGAGTTGTATATATTTATAGGGTACATGTGGTGTTTCAGTACAGGCATACAAGGTGTATTAATCAAATCAGAGTAATTGTGATATCCATCACCTCAAGAATTTATCATTTTTTTGTGTTAGAAACATTCTAATTCTACTCTTTTATTTTAAAGTATGCTCTAACTTATTATTGATTATAGTCACTTTGTTGTGCTATCAAATATTGTTCATTCTATCTAACTAACTATATTTTTGCACCCACTAAGCATCCTTACTTTAATCCCCCTCCCTGCTACCCTTCCCAGCCTATGTAACCATCATTCTACTCTCTGTCTCCATGAGATCAATTGTTTTAATGTTTAGCTCCCACATATGAGTGAGAACATGTGAGATTTGTCTTTCTGCACTTGGATTATTTCACTTAACATAATCTTCTCTAGTTTTATCCATGTTGTTGCAAATGGCAGAATTTCATTCTCTTTTATGGCTATGCAATATTCCATTGTATATATGTGTACTACAATTTTTTTTGCCATTCATCCATTGATGGACACTTAGGTTGATTCCAAATCTTGGCTATTGTGAATAGTGCTGCAATAAACATGGGGTGCAGATGTCTTTTCAATACACTGAATTCCTCTCCTTTGGATATATACCCAGCAGTGGGATTGCTCGGTCATATGGTAGTTCTATTTTTAGTTTTTTGAGAAACCTCCATACTGTTCTCCATGGTCATTGCACTAATTTACATTCCCACCAGCTGTGTATGAGGGTCCCCTTTATCCACATCCTCACCAGCATTTGTTATTGCCTGTTTTTTTGATAAAAGCTGTTTTAACTGGGGTGAGATGATATCTCATTGTAGTTTTGATTTACATTTCTCTAATGACTAATGATTTCGAGCATTTTTTCATATACCTATCGGCCGTTCGTATGTCTTCTTCTTTTTTTTTTTTGAGACGGAATCTCACTCCGACACCCAGGCTAGAGTGCAGTGGCATCATCATAACTCACTGCAACTTCAAACTCCTGAGGTCAAGTCATCCTCCTGCCTTAGCCTCCCGAGTAGCTGGGACTATAGGCATGTACCACCATGCCTGGCTAATTTTTTCTATTTTTGGTAGATATGGGGCCTCACTGTTGCTCAGCTTGGTCTTGAACTCCTGACCTCAAGGGATTCTCCTGCCTAGGCCTCCCTGAGTGCTAGGATTATAGGTGTGAGCCACCAGGCACAGCTTTGTATGTCTTTTTTTGGGAAATATGTATTCAGATATTTTTCCCATCTTTAAATTGGATTATTTGATTTTTTTCCTATTGAGTTGTTGGCTCTCCTTATATATTTTAGTTATTAGTCCCTTGTCAGATGGTTAGTTTACAAGTATTTTCTCCCGTTACGTGGATTGTCTTTTCTATGTTGATTGTTTCCTTTGTTGTGCAGAAGCTTTTTAGCTTGATGTGATATCATTTATCCAGTACGGCTTTGGATGCCTGTGCTTTGGGGCTATTACTCCAGAAGTCCTTGACCAGACCAATGTCCCGAAGTATTTCCCTAATGTTTTCTTTTAGTATTTTCATTGTTTCAGGTCTTAGATTTAAGTCTTTAATCCATTTTGATTTGATTTTTATATATGGTGAGAGATAAGGGTCTATTTCATTCTTCTGCATATGGATATCCAGTTTTCCCAGCACCACGTACTGAAGAGACTCTCCTTCCCCCAATGTATGTTCTAGGCACCTTTGTCAAAGATAAGTTCACTGTAGATATGTGGATTTGTTTCTGAGTTCTTTAGTCTGTTCCTTTGATCTCTGTGTCTGTTTATATGCCAGTACCCTGCTGCTTTGGTTACTACAGGTTTGTAGTATAATTTGAAGTTAGGTAATGTGATTCCTTCAGTCTTTTTTTTTTCCCTCCCTCAGGATAGCTTTGGCTATTCTGGGTCTTTTCTAATTCCATATAAATTTTAGTATTATTTTTTCTATTTTTATGAAGAATGCCACTGTTATTTTGATGGAGATTGCATTGAATCTGTAGATTGCTTTGGTTAGTATGGACATTTTAATAATACTGATTCTTCCAATCCATGAGCATGGAATATCTTTTCATTTTTTGTGTCCTCTTCAATTTCTTTCATCAATGTTTTATAATTTTCATTGTAAAGATCTTTCACTTCTTTGGTTAAGTTTATTCCTAAGTATTTTATTTTATTTGTAGCTATTGTAAATGGGATTACTTACTTGGTTTCTTTTCCATATTGTTTACTGTTGGCATATAGAAATGCTACTGATTTTCGTATGTTGATTTTGTATCCTGCAACTTTACTGAATTTGTGTATCAGTTCTAATGTTTTTTTGGTGGAGTCTTTAGGTTTCTGTTGCGATAAGATCATATTGTCTGCAAACAAGGATAATTTGACTTCTTCCTTTCGAATTTGGATGCCCTTTATTTCTTTCTCTTGCCTGATTGCTCTAGCTAGAACTTCCAGTACTATGTTGAATAACAGTGGTGAAAGTGGGCATCCTTGTCTTGTTCCAAATCTTAGAAGAAAGGCTTTCAGTTTTCCCCGTATTCAGTATACTACTAACTGTGGGCTTGTTATATATGGCTTTTATCATGTTGAAGTATGTTCCCTCTATACCCAGTTTTTTGAGAGTTTTTATGATGAAGGAATGTTAATTTTATCACCTGCCTTTTCAGCATCATTATCTACATTTGTGTATGTTGAACCATCCTGGCATCCCTGGGCCGAATCCCACTTGATCATGATGGATGATCTTTTTAATGTGTTGTTGAATTTGGTTTGCTAGTGTTTCGTTGAGGATTTTTGCACCTGTGTTCATAAGAGATATTAGCCTATAGTTTTCTTTTTTTGTTGTGTCTTTGTTTGGTTTTGGTATCAGGGTGCCATAAGCCTCATAGAATGAGTTTGAGAGTATTCCTTCCTTTTTGATTTTTTGAAATAGTTTAAGTAGGATTGGTATTAGTACTTCTTGAATGGGTTGGTAGAATTTAACAGTGAAGCCATCAGGTCCTGGACTTTTCTTTGATGGGAGACTTTTTATTACTGTTTCCATCTTGTTATTTGTTATTGGTCTGTTCGGGTTTTGGATTTCTTCCAGGTTCAATCTTGGTAGGTTGTGTCTAGGAATTTATTCATTTCTTCTAGTTTTCTAATTTATTGCTATATAGTTGCTCATACTAGTCTCTAGTGATCTTTTGGATTTCTGCAGTATCAGTTGTAGTGTCTCCTTTTTCATCTCTGATTTTACTTATTTGTGTCTTCTCTCTTTTTTTCTTAGCCTGGATAGAGTTTTGTCAATTTTGTTTATCTTTTCAAAAAAACAACTTTTCATTTTATTAACCTTTGTATTTTTTGTTTCAATTTCATTTATTTCCACTCTGATCTTTATTATTTCTTTTCTTCTACTAATTTTGGGTTTGGGTTGCTCTTGTTTTTCTGGTTCTTTAAGATGTATCATTAGGTTGTTTACTTGAAGCTTTCTACTTTTTTGATGTAGGCATTTATTGCTATATACTTTTTTCTTAGTACTGCTTTGGCTCTATCCCATTAGTTTTGATATATTGTGTTTTCATTTTCACTTGTCTTGAGAAATTTTAAAATTTCCTTCTTAATCTGTTCATTGACCCACTGGTCATTCAGGAGCATATTGTTTAACTTCCATATGTTTATATGTTTTCCAATGTTCCTCCTGTTATTGATTTCCAGTTTTATTCCATTGTTTTCAGAGAAAATACTTGGTATGATTTCATTTTTTTTGCATTTTTTAAGACTTGTTTTGTGATCTAACATATGGTCTGTCCTTGAGAATGATCTATTAGCTGAGAAGAAGAATATGTGTACTGCAGCTGTTGGATGAAATGTTCTGTAAATTTCTATTAGGTCCATTTGATCAATAGTGCAGATTAAGTCCAATATTTCTTTGTGATTTTCTGTCTGGATATTTGTCCAGTGCTGAAAGTGGGGTGTTGAAATCTCCAGTAATTATTGTATTGGGGTCTCTCTCTCTCTCTTTAGCTCTAATAATATTTGCTTTATATATGTAGGTGCTCCCATGTTGAGTGCATATATTTTTAGAGTTTTTATATTCTCTTGCTGAATTGACTCCTTTGCCATTATATAATGACCTTCTCTGTCCCTTTTTACAGTTTTTGTCTTGAAATCCATCTTATCTGATAAAAGTATAGCTACTACTGCTCTTTTTTGATTTCCATTTGCATGGAATATTTTTTTCCATCCCTTTATTTTCTGTCTGCTTGTGTCTTTATAAGTGAAGTGGGTTTCTTGTTTTTTTTTTTTTAATCCATTCATCCACTCTGTGTCTATCTTTTGATTGAAGAATACAGTTCATTTACATTCAATGTTATTATTTATAGGCAAAGACTTATTTCTGCCATGTTGTTGTTTGATTTCTGGTTTTTTTGTGGTCCTTCCTTCCTTCCTGCCTTCCATTGTTAAAAGTGATTTTCTCTGGTAGTGTGTTTTAATTTCTTGCTTTATACTTTTTGTGTATCTGTTGTAGGTTTTCGATTTGAGGTTAACATGAGGCTTACAAAAAACATTTTATAACCAATTATTTTAAACATATGACAATTTAACTCTGCTTACAGAGAAACAAGCAAATTCTAAAAGAAATTGTATACTAACTCCACTCCCTCACCTTTTAACTTTTTGTTGTTTCCATTTATATCTTTTTGTACTGTCTCTCAAAAAGTTGTAGTTGTTATTTTTGATCAGTTTGTCTTTTAGTCTACCTACTCCATGTATAAGTGGTTTATACACTGCCCAGTACAGCCTTAGGGTATTCTGTATTTGTGTACTTACTGATACCAGTGAGTTTTATACCTTCAGATGATTACTTATTGTTCATTAATGTCCTTTTCTTTCATACTGGAGAACTCCTTTTAGCATTTCTTGTAGGATGGGTCTGGTGTTGATGAAATCTCTCAGCTTTTGTTTGTCCTGGAAAGTCTTTCTCTTTCATGTTTGAAGGATATTTTTGCAGGATGCAATATTCTAGAATTAAGATTTTTTTCCTTCAGCACTTAAAAAATATCATGCCACTCTCTCTAGGCCTGTAAGGTTTCCACTGAGAAGTCTGCAGCCAGATGTGTTTGAGCTCCTTTCTATGTTATTTTTCCTTTTTTCTTGCTTTCTTTAGGACCTTTTGGGAGCTTGATTATTATATGCCTTGAGGTAATCTTGTTTGGGTTAAATCTTCTTGGTGTTCTATGACCTTCTTGTACCTGAATATTGATACCTTTCTCTAGGTTTGGAAAGTTCTCTGTTATTATTTCTTTAAATAAACTTTCTCCCCAAATCTTTCTCTCTACCTCCTCTTTAAGGCCAATAACTGTTAGATTTGCCTTTTTGAGGTTATTGTCTAGATCTTGTAGGCATGCTTCATTCTTTTTCCTTTTTTATCTTCTCAGTGCATATTTCAAGTAGCCTGTGTTCAAGCTCCCTAATTCTTTCTTCTGCTTGATCAGTTCTGTGGATTCATTTTTTAGTTTCTCAATTGAATTCTTTAGCTCCAGAATTTCTGCTTTATTTTTTTTTATCATTTCAATCTTTTTGTTAAATTTTTCTGATAGGCTTCTGAATTCCTTCTCTGTGTTGTCTTGAAGTTCATCAAGCTTCTTCAAAACAGCTATTTTGAATTCTCTGTCTGAAAGGTCACATACCTCCATCACTCTTGGATTGGTCATTGATACATAATTTAGTTCGTTTGGTGAGGTCATGTTTTCCTGGATGTTCTTGATGCTTGTGGATGTCCATTGATGTCTGGGCATTGAAAAGTTAGGTATGTGTTATTATTATTATTATTGTTATTATTTTTTGAGACAGAGTCTCGCTCTGTTGCCCAGGCTTGAGTGCCATGGCATCAGCCTAGCTCACAGCAACCTCAAACTCCTGGGCTCAAGCAATCCTCCTGCCTCAGCCTCCCGAGTAGCAGGGACTATAGGCATGAGCCACCATGCCTGGATAATTTTTTCTATGTATTTTTAGTTGTCCGACTAATTTCTTTCTATTTTTAGTAGAGACAGGGTCTCGCTCTTGCTCAGGCTGGTCTTGAACTCCTGACCTTGAACAGTCCTCCTGCCTCGGCCTCCCAGAGTGCTAGGATTACAGGTGTGAACCACCATGCCTGGCCGGTATTTATTCTAATCTTAGCAGTCTGGGATTGTTTGAACCTATTCTTCTTGAGAAGCTTTCCAGATATTCAAAGGGAATTGAGTGTTGTGATCTAATTCTGTGGTCGCTGCAGCCATATCATGACTAGGGACATTCCAAGCTCAGTAATACTGTGACTCTTGCAGACTCCTGGTGGTATTGTCTTGGTAGACCTGGGTAAGATGCAGGAGAATTCTCTGGATTACCAGGTAGAGTCTCTCACTCTCTTCCCTCAGTGTGCTGGGCTGCTTGAGTTGGAGGAGAACTGATGTGGGCACTCCTTTGTGGCCACCACAGCTGGGACTGTGCCATGTCATACCCAAAGCCAGCCTAGTATCATCCAAAGCCCATGGTGACTGATGCCTGGCTACCTTCAAAGCCCAAGGGCTCTTTAGTTGTTAGGCAATGAATCCTGCCAGGTCTAGGTCCTTCCCTTCAGGGAAGTAGGTTTCCTTTTGGTCCAGGATGGGTGTAGAAATGCTGTCCTGGAACTATGGCCCAGAATCAGGCGCTTCAGGAAACTACTTTGCACTTTATATTAATGTTACTGTGGTTGAGCTGGTATCCAAGTTATGAAACAAAATCCTCTGAACTTCTCCCTTTTTTTTCCCCAAGTGGAAGAAGACTCTCCCTGAGCTGTGCTGCCTAGAGTTGGGGGAGGGTTGACACAGGCACTGGTTTGGCTGCTGCCACTGGTGTCTCACTGGTTCTTGTGTATCCTGAGTCCACTGGGTCTAAGCCAGCAGGAATTCCCAAGGACTGCAGCCTTGACTGCCTTACGAATTTATTCTAGGCCCCAAGCTGCTTTCTGTCAGCTGGTGGTGGTGCTAGCCAGAACTTGGGTTTTGGGGTGGAGGGTTTCCTTCTGGCTGGATTAGTCTAAATGCTTTCTCCATGGGTGCTGGCAGAATTCTGCCCTCTGCTGTGTTCCCCTGTGACAGGGTTGCCCTGAGTTCCAGTGCAAAGTCCCACAGTCACTTTGCTCTTCTTCCCC
>RJWJ010024661.1:0-24646 GCA_004363605.1 Indri indri | reverse complement strand
TGGATTTTTATATCATTTCCTAGGGCCTCATATCTCACACTTACCAGTTTCATTTCTGATGTTAAAGCTTATGGGTTTGCACTGATAACACTGTCAGAGAGCTGTCTGCTGGGTTTGTATAGAGGCTTACTCTGTAAAAGCACATACCAGAATGAAACTTGCCCCTTAACACAGTTCCAACAGACTTTCCAGGAAAAACCTCTTTCTAACCCAGAAAAAGCCCATCATCTCATCTCTTCTTTCTTTCATTGAGCTCCATCTAATGGCAATCACATGCTTTTTGACAGCGAGGGAAATTCATGGCTTCTGAGTAAAGGGTAAACTCTCCCAAGGGTGTCAAGGGAGCTGAGTTTGGGCTTTCTCAGTAACAGCAGTAAGCCTCGGGGTTTATCATTTGCTGCATCAGGGTTTTACCGATTGGATTGATTTCAGTTCTGGGCACAGAGAAAGTCAATGAAAGAGAAAGCATATGCTTTCACTTAATCATATCACAAAGCAACATACCCCTGACACACAGCTCCAAGCCACAATTGGCAGGGGTTGGAGCCATCCAGCTGTTCTCAATGCCAAGTCAGATAAGGAAACAGCAGGCTTGAGAGTGAAGACTGCAGGAAGCCTCTATAGCAGCACTTCGCCGCATTGCTTTATAATACTGAGACAATGCAGAAACGTGCTGAAAATACACACAGCGGTGGGCATGCTTTTCAAGATGGAAACAGCAGGAGCAAAGATACAACGCCTCATTGGTCACTATATTGCTCGCAGGAGTGGAGAGACCCACAGTAACTGTTCCAAGCTGTCATTCATAGCTGCTGGATGCACGCTCTGCTGAGTCACTGGCCTTGGCAAGATATATTGGCCAGGACCTGGTAGGCAGGTGATAGACGGAGAAAAAAACTACTCTGCAAACTTGGCTGCTCTTTAAATTGAGTCCCTTTTATAAGACTCACTTTTTATTTTAGTCCATCCCTTCTTTTCTATTTCTTATATTTGAGCCATTCAGACAATAGAGTACATGTATTTACTTATAAATGTCTTCAATAACTACAAATGTATCAGTCTCCAGGGAGAAGGAGGCTCTTTCTTCCCATCCACGTTCTCTTTTCTCCAAACATGTATAGGCACACACGTACACGCACACACACTTATAACCACCTGGGGAGAATTTATGGTTTCTCCCCATAAATACTGGTTTAGAAAAGTTAAAGAATTCAATACCAGAAATGAGATAATACAGAAGAACAAGCAGGGCCCCAAAGGAGGCACCCTGGTCCCATGGCTGTGGCTGAAACATCTGCTGCACACAGCACCGTCCTTGCCCTCGGCACCCCCAGGCTGTGTTGGAGGTGGGCTCCTCCAGGAAGCTTGGCCAGCTCCCACCTGGTGCCTTTCACCAACTTGGTTAATTGGAAATATTTTCTATCCTGTGAGTGAGCCAATAAATATTTCCGCTGAAAGGCTTTGAAAGGTGGGAACGATGCATCCGGAAGCAGCTGTTTGAGTTCCAGAACACCCATCCAGCCAGCTGGAGGTCCCTTTATTGTGTCTTTGTTATTGACATGAGGTTGCTCCTTATAGAAGATCCTGGCTTCTCAAAGGCGTTGTATTTCAAGCGTCTTAACAATATTTCTCCGTGGCCAGTAGGAATTGTGTTGCTTTTCCAGTGAAAGTGAATGGTGATCACAACACCTGGAACATAAAAGATGATCCAGGGGCTGGGATGGCTCTCAAAGAGAGGCCAAAAATGAAGCAAGATATCCCCACTTCAATTCATTCAGCGTCACCCTCCCCTAGCCCCAAACCAAATACTTCTTTAATATCTCCTCTGTTAACTATTTCGTCTTCTGGCCATAATTTGTTTGCTCATAAGGAAATTCTTGTCCCAGTCTGCCTTCTCCTAAAGGGCAGTAGAATGGAAGTGTCTGCAAGGAAACCAGGATGGAGAGAGAGAGAAAAAGCCTTTTTTGCCCTCCTATAATGCGCGTGTTGTGGAACAATCTGGAAGTGCCAGATTGTTACCCAGGAGGAGTTTCATAGCGTCATGGGAATTGATCCTTCACATACAACTTCACTTCTTCACCATTCCACGGAACACAAGCTCCAAGAGGATTCATCAGCATGCAAGCTCCCTTACAACAAACACCCACACTGCATCGAGGCCTAATGGTAAGAATATGGGCCCGTAATCCTCTTCCTTCCCCGAGACAGGGGAAGGTGTATTTCCTCAATTCTTCTCATTCATCCACCCACTAAGATTTCAGATCAGTCTAGAAATAAAAGGCTCAGGATGTGAGACGTCAGCATGTAAGCCTCGTCATTGCTCTGACAGATAACTGCCACGCTTTGGCAGTACGTGGGTTGCCTGTTCTATATCGTCAGATACTCGTTCAGCTGCCACCAACAGAACCGTTCCAAGACTGGCTTAAATTCACAAGGGTTATTTCCCAGAAACTTTCAGTTTGTCTTTTATTGTCCACAACAGTGTCACTTTGCAACAGCACCACCCACCTCAACCCCAAACTCAGAGAGAGTTTAGGAAGTTGAAATTTTTAGTCAGACACATTGTTACTTGGAACAAATAATAAGGAAGTTGGCAGAAGGGGGGTAAATGTTGGGTAAGGAAATAGCAGCGACTGCTACAATTCCAGCGTTTATTGTGCTTGGCAAATAGTAAATCATACATAGTTGTTGAATGAGGCCCTAAAATGTTAAGTCAAAGCATGATCAAAGCAGGGGCACTTATCCTAAAATGACAAGCCCTTTTCTAGTGTCTCTCATGCATGTGACTAAGCAAGCATACCCGGGAAAATTTCATGGTTGTGAAGACGAGCATACAAGGCAAAGACTTGATTTGATTCTTTTTCATTCTTGCCTCACTCCATGAAACATAGAAAGAGAAAACTCAGAATAAGGTCTTTAACATGACTCCAGTCACTCTTGTAACAGTATTATAGCTCCCAGAGTTGCAAAGACCTTGACATCAACTCTTTCCTCAATAATTTATGATTTCCAAGGACAGTGGTCCTCATCGTGTTCCAGATTTGAGATTGTGTCTATAACTTCATAGGAAATCACCCCAGAAATGTACATCACTCATTGTCATGGTTTTGGCACGCTCTTTATTATTCAGCACCTTCATCACAGGTAAGTTTTCATATAACAGAGGTGTCCAATAGCGTCTTCGATGTCAATGGCAGTTTTATGATTCAATTCAACAAGGATTATGATGCATCAACTATATTCCAGGAACTGTGGAAGGCCCTGAGAATACCGAGAGAAATTATACACTGCTTCTCTCCCCAAGGAGCTTATAATTTAGTGGCCAGAGACATTTCTGATACGGTGAGTGTTATTTTGGTGGGCAAGCATGACTCTGTGGGATTCTTACAGGACTAAATCCATTTGGAGAAGCATTCTCAGGGGTTGTTAGAGAGATCTCAAGTGGGCCTTGGTGTAGAGTAGTTGGTGTAGTGTAGTGTAGAGTAGAACTTTATTAAGTAGAAGGATGTGGTTGAAATTTTTATTTTTTTCATTCGATTCATATTAAAATCATTACATTAGCATTAGGCAAGGAAGGAATTAAGCCAAGCATGAAAAAAGTCAGTGTTTTGGTGAGTAGAAGTTTGAATTCGAATTAAAATCATACCTTTGGAGAAGGTCACTAAACCTATATAAGTTATAGTCATTAGGCATATCAATGCCACAGTCCTAAGGGGTGTGAAAAGGACTCTTAGGGATTTTGCACACTGACAGAACTTTCCAAAAACTGAAGATAAATATTCTCTTATTCCCTGACTGTCCTCTTCCTTTGGTAGAGAAAGTTGGGAGTCCCAGGCAACCTTCCCATAACTTTGTAATTGTGGGTTGGAAATTGCCGTTTGGCTTCTTGGAGAACAAAACATTCTCCAAACTAAGGACTCTCGGATGATCGCCCTACCTAAATGATATCAAAATATTTAAAAGGCCACTTAAAAACTAAGTCAATAATCTAGCTATTTTCTGTAGTAAAGCAAAATTTTACCCAGATGTTTATAGAATTTAAATTTGGAAATCTGGAAAGGAGGTAAAAAACACTGCGAGAAAAATCTTCAGATGGGAGCTTTGCCTCTGCCGGGAGGGAACAGCTGCTTCCCTGACAGCCAGAGAAGCAGTCCGTGCCCCCTCCGACCTCCACTCTAATCCCTTTCCCCCGACTGACATGAGGCGCAGAGAGAATCTAGATCAGAAGTCACATGGAGGTCGATGCTACAGGAGACCAAATACCCAAAACCGTAGTCAATCAAAGCACGTGGTTTGGTTGTAGACGACTGACCCAATTGGAGCTTAAAGTCATGGCACCGCCGAGATGCCTTGGCACTCTGCGCACGACAGCCAGATATTTTATTCCCTCCTAGATACTCCATGTTGCCATTTGGTTTTTAAACCTCCGTTAGCTTTGATGTCTCACGTTTTTTTGTTTGTTTGTTTTTCAAAGCTCTGGCGTGTGTTCCACATTGAGGCGTCCGAATTTAGCATGTCTTTGTGTTGAGAGGGTGTGCTTACTATGCTTTACAGCCTGTTTTCTGTGCTGTTACTTTGTTTTAGTCGTGGTTGCAATTGAGCATGGCAAGATTGCCTATTTTATTTTGTTTTGTTTTTTCTCTTACACTGCTTCTTGCTTTTTCACAGGAAATTTACACACAAGCTAGGCTGATGGTTGGTTCCCTAGTGAGAGTAGCTCACGCTCTCCTCTGGGAATGTATGTAGGAAGTGGAGCAACCTCGGTCTCTCTCAGTTAGGCATTTGCACATAACCTGGGCCCAACTGTTATTAGACAGTTAAGAAAAAAGGATTTCACAATATAATGGGTATTGAAGTTGCAGCCTTGACTTTTTAACTAGGATCATTGACATGTCCTACCCTTCCTTGATTGGGTGCCGTATCAAAAACTAATCTATCACAGGTATGACAGATTCAGGCCAACAGCCTCCCTGGCCCTGTCCAGCAGTTCCCTGGCTGAAGGTCCCCCACTGTGCGGCTATTAGTGAGCTGGAGCTCCTTAGCAGGTGAGGATTCCTGACTGTATCCAGGGGCCAGGGAATAGGTGGAGGAACTGAGAGTGATGGATGGGGAAGCAGGAATCCTTCTCAACAACAGCCATTTCTTCTAAGAGGCTTGGTTGGCTCGGAGAGCATTCTATGATTTTCATGGAATATGTAGACAGCCTTCTGAAACACCTATTTTCATGTTTGTTGAATTTATTTATTTATTTAGAAACAGAGTCTCACTTTGTAGCCCGGGCTAGAGTGCCATGGCGTCAGCCTAGCTCACAGCAACTTCAAACTCCTGGGCTCAAGCAATCCTCCTGCCTCAGCCTCCCAAGTAGCTGGGACTACAGGTGTGCACCACCATGCCAGGCTAATTTTTTCTATTTTTAGTAGAGATGGGGTCTTGCTCTTGCTCAGACTGGTCTTGAACTCCTGAGCTCAAGGGGTCCTCCCGCCTCGTCCTCCCAGAGTGCTAGGATTGCAGGTACGAGCCACTGCATCTGGCCGGGTTTGTTGAAATTAGGAATAAGGTGTTTATGAAAAATATATACCTCGAAAATAATGTAATTTCAGTCACTTTAGAAACTCACTAATTATAAGATATTCAAATATTTGCTTGGTACAGAGCTCTCTTGAGTAGAGACATTTTGCATGATGTTTTCTTGTTTATGAGAATCAAATATGATCAAATCAAACAATAATTTGTCCATGTGCAGATTATATTATGTTGCTACTCTAGCACAAGGTACTTGCTTATTTAAATTAGGATGTTATCACCTTTAGGAGGTGTATTATTAGTTTGCTAGGGCTGCCATAACAAAGTACTACAGACTAAGTGATTCAGGCAGGAAAAATTTATTTTCTCACAATTCTGGAGGCTAGAAGCCCAAGATCAAGGGGTCTGAAGTCTCTCCTCATGACTGCATTGTAGACAGCCATCTTCTCGCTGTGTCTTCATATTGTCTTCTCTCTGTCCTTGTCTGTGTCCTAATCATCTCCTCTTACAAGGTATGGGAGTGAGGGAGAAAATTTCTCTTTCCCCCGAAAGTTCACTGAAAGATCAACTCACAATTAAGGCAGATTAATAAAAGAAAGACGTTTATTTACTGAGCACATGGGGAGGATCACAGAGTGATTACCCAATGTCCCAATGAGGTCCAAAAATTTTTATACCCTCATCTTAGAGGGGAGGGGAAGATGAGGAATATAGGTAATTCTGTGTAGGGTCAACAAATAGTTGCTAGGGGGGATGAATGGATGGGGGAAACAGACTGACTTGTAAATTAACCTGAGACACAGGTATTATGTTTAAAATAATTTGGGCCAGGTCTAGTTGCATTTTTGATCTTCTTTCCTGCAATATATTAAGATAACAGGGAGGGGAAGGGAAGTCAATTGTTCTTTTGATGGGTCCGTTTGGTTATACAGATAGAGGAAAAGCCCCTTCCAAGGGCCCGATGATCTCTAAGGGCCTTTAATGCAAAATACTCTTTATACCAGGGAGTCAGATTTTGGGGTGAAATTTCCTGAGCTCCTTCATAGGACACAAGTTGTATTGAATTAGGGTCTACCCTAATGACCTCATTTTAACTTAATTACATTTTAAAGACCCTGTCTCCAACCAAATACTGTCAATCCTGAGGTTAGAACTTCAACATATGAATTTGGGGGGGCACAATTCAATCCCAAAATATATAAATTTATTGAAGCATACTATATGCCAGGCAATGGGATAATTATTTTACATACATTATTTTATATGCTTTTTTTTTTTGGAGGAGAAGTCAAAAGAGATTTATTAATTTGCTGGCAATGAGGAAGATGGATACTACTATCTAAAAATGCCATTGTTCTAATAATAAGCAGAAATACAGAGCTTTTAAAGGGTGGGTTCTCAGCTTCAGGCAATTGCTGTTTAAAGACAGTCGATGATTCTAACCATCCTATCCCTGTACCATCTCTGCCTAAGACGATCCTATGACCTCCAACTAGGACCTCCCTAGCATAGGCCATCTCCTGTAGCACAGAGAACAAAAGACACTCCCCTGCCCTTCCCAAATGCTGGGCAGAAGCAGGGATTGTTAGGAGCGATCAAATCTGTTGGTGGCAGGTGTAGGCCAGGAGGGTGGCTCCTAGGAGTGGAGAAGCTAAGCTAGGGGAACAGTCAGGAAAAGGGACTGCAGGAAAATGCAGCTAATGAAACACCAGGAATCCGAGGTCTTGAGGTTTACGTGCCTGTGGAGCATAAGTGGAGGCAACCATGTAAGAACACCTGTCAGTCATGTATATCAATCATTTGGCAACATCCCACACCTGCCATACGCACTTCCCCAGACCAGGCCCATAAAAGGAGACCACTCGGGAGCCCTCGACATTGTCTTTCTCCACCCTTGGAGACTGACCCGTTCCTTTCTCTTTGGAATGTATTTTCACTTTGTATAGTTTCTTTCTTTTTTGTAATAAAAGCTGTTTGTGTGGAATTGCTCCCTGTGTGTGGTCACGGCAATGTGCCGGCTCTACTTGTGATTCTTCCAGGCAAGGAGCCAAAGATCCAGGACTACAAGCTACCAAGAGACCTGACACGACGTGGGTCCTAGTTCTCCAAAAACTGTGGGGGATGTTTTAAAGAGACATGAAACATTTCTGCCGTTTTCTTTTTCAGGCCATTTCCTCTGTTACATATTCCCCACCATCAATATTTCCCTTCCATATGTATGGGAGGAGGGATGATATAGTCATTGATCTACTTCCTGCTGAATGGGAGAGATGTTTCAGATGAAAGGTTTATGCTTACATATGCAAAGCTTTGGCTGTATATTTACAACAGATTAGCAGGTAGAAAAAGATCATAAGCAACAACTACAGCAGTGAGGATTAGCAAGGCGAAATGGACTGTCGCCTTGTGCGTAATGTCTGATGTAGAGCTGGGTTAGAAAGAAACACGGGACTTCTAAGTGAAGAGCTATTAGTTGCACCCTGTAGGTGATCTGAGAGACTGGCTTCTGCAAATCCAGAAATCATATACAGAAATACTCGCACCAAACAAGATTTAGGATGACAAACCCAGCAGCCGGACAGATCAACAGAAGAGTCAATAGCCCAGAGAAATCCTCACTAAGGAGTTGTCTTTCCATCCTATAGACAGAACAAATAATGAAAGAAAGGTTAGCAAAAATATCAACATTTTCATTTTTCCCTTTTCTTCAAACAGATACTTTAGATTGCCTAAAGGCTGGCTTCTACTGGAGACTTGGGTCCTCTTCCTCCGTGGGACGCCTCTCTGTTCACTTTGGTATGGTGGGCTCAAGGTTTTCCCTTCTGACAATTTCAACAAGGTGTGAGCTGTTAGAGGCACTTCGTAGGGTCTCTTTCACTTCTTTGCTTCCAGTGGGGGTGGAGACCTGGAAGAGGCTATATACTTCTTACAGTGACTTGAAAAGCTAGATTATTAGAATCTCCATTTTACTCATGAGAAGACTTGGGCTTACAAAGTTCAGGGACTTTCTCAAAGTTATAGAAAATGAATTCTCAAAACGAGGTCTGTACATTGTCTCCAGAAATTGTGCGTATTACCATTATGTTCATGTAGGGGTGAAGCGAACTTTCCTTGCACTCTCCGAAGGTTCAATAATTTGAGTCTCTGGGATAAACTGACAGTAGATAGACTAACAGGAGAAAAGGCATACAAATTTTTATGTGCGTATTCATGGGAGCCTCACAAAATATAAGACTCAAAGAAGGGCCAGAAGTTGAAGCTTAAGTAGCATTTTGAGCTACAGAAGGAAATAGGGGCTTGGAGCTTCTCACGGTGAGGTGGCCACATACACAAGCTGTGGGAGGGAGGGTGGAGGGGTGGAGAATTGCTTGATGAACAAAGGTGTCATGTTATGTAGATGAAATCTCTCAGGTAGCAGTGCCCAGAAGAATAGAGGTGTCAGAGACCTTTAGTCCTCTTTCCTGGGAGTTAATCTTCCCTGTTTGATGAGATCATACAGAGAGGGTCTCATGACAATTACATTCCTTCTGGAGGAACTTCCCTTAGTCACATAAGAGAACTTTAGAGAAAGCCCCTCCCTGTGCTTGGGGAAGAAAAAGGGGTGAAAGACCAGAGTGCAGGAGGTCAGAGAGACCTTGGTTCTTCTTCAGTTCAAAGCCCTCATCATGCAAAGCACCACACTTCGAGGTGTCATTTTCTGAGCCCCAACTCTCCTCTGCAGTTTACGCAAGCTCACAGAGCTGGTGGGCAGCCAGTGCAGACTTCCCAGTTCCTGGGGCAGCATTCTATCACACTAATATGCAAATGATATTAAATAAATCTACAATCAGGCAAATGTGTAATAGTTTTTACTACTCTGCTTATTAGAAACAAGGGCTTCATTTCTGCCTTGTGTTAGTTAGGCTTTTTAATTTTTCTAGGAACAGAGAATATCGAACAGAATGAGATCTTAAAAACCATCGATGTTTTGCTCTTCAACTCAGTTAATTAGGGCAGGGTAACCAACCATCCCTATTTGCCTGGAACTGAGGCCTTTCCTTGGATGTAAGAGTTTTTGTGCTAAACCCGAGACAGTCCCAGTTTTAGAAACAGAAATGGTTTCAGTAGCAGAAAATAAAAGAAAAACAGTCTCAATGACCAGAGAGCCAGACCCTGTGGAGAACCAGCTCATCAGTTTGAATACACCTTGGAGACTCCTAGAGACTGATATACAAGCAGACAATGGCCAGACAGTATAAAAACATAGAACTTTGACCCACAACCTGCAGCAACCTGCCCAGGAAACTAGCTCCTAATCTACAATCAACAACTCAGGAAGCCAACCTCATATAAGCTGTACTTGCAGAAAGCCAGATTGCTGTGTTTAGTGACAATCCTATCTCTAGTGACAATCCAGGAAGCCAAACAATAACTTCTGTATCAGTCATTCCCAAATGCCCAAAACTTAATAAATAACTGACAGCTTCCCTAATTTTTGTCCCTGGTTCCAAATTAGGACATAGAGAAAGCTGGGTATGCACCCCTAACCAATCACAGAGGATGCCCAGATTATGGTTAGCCCACCTATGGCTTCCCCAGGCCAACAGCCTCCAACCAGGCACACCTGAAGCCTTCCCGTTCTTACACTATAAAGCTTTCCCCCTTCTCTGCCTGCCTTCGAGTCTCTGCCAAGGAGCCAGTGATGGTGCAGACTCTCTTGCTATAGCAAGCTCGGAATAAAAAGCCTTTGCTTTCCTCATTTGGCTGGTCTTCGTTTATTTCCACACTCCATCAACCGGACACATCGCCGACTCTCCAGTCTTCCATCATTGGCGGGGGTGGGACTCAGCACTTTGCCCTCACTGCTCTCACCTCTCTTGCTGCCATGGAAATGGACCCTCTCACCCTTGTGGCTTCAAAGGCTTCCATCTTCTTCCTTATTTCTGCCTCCTTCAAATGGTAAACCAAGGTAGACAATCGAATTTCTGGTAGAGTTAAAGGATTAGTCTAATGGTATTACCAGGCAGCTATAAGATGTCGAAGCGGAAATCAGAGAACTACTCATGTAATTTATCAAGAGAGGGCATACTCTAATCATTTGCATATTACACATTTCCTCTGATTAATATTTCTTCTGAGTAATATTGCGCCTGCACAAATGCTCACTGTTGCCCTTTGATGTGAATACTTATCACAGCTGACACTGACGAACACAGAGTCATTTCTGAGTAGCCAGCTGGTTGTGCTGACTCATCAGAATATGGAGAAGGTAACGTAGCAACACAGAATGTTCTTTGATTAAAATGCAAAACCATAAGAACCTATAGAAATAAAAATACATAAATCATATAAAAAGTAGAAAGAATGTTTATGAGTGAGTTAAATTCCTATACACTTACTGAGGTTTAATGTCTAAATGATACCTATATTGTGTGCCAGAGATCCTAGCCATATACCTAACAATTTGAGTCACGATTTTTTTGTGTGTGTGGGAAGATTTCTTGTTATAAATTCAATTTCTCTAATAAATACAGAGTTATTAAGATTTTCCATTTCTACTTGTGTTGATTTTTATAGTTGTGTTTTTCTGGGAATCTATTTCATCTTAGTTATCTAATTACTAAACTGGTTCTTGATTGGATCTGTCTCATACCAATTTTGATACATGATGTTTATCATATGAATATATATTTACATAAATATTTACAATTAAAATAACTGTCAAAATGAATCAGACCAAATTAGGAAATTGTCCTGATTTTCCATTCCTTGTAAAGATGGTCAGTAAATAAATAATCTGAGCAAGGAAGCTAAATAAGTATAGATTATTCAGGTTTACGTCTGTGTCTGAGGAAAGAAGATATATATTATACAAACTCCAATTAAGTGTGATTGATTCAAAGGAGTATAAGATCAGTCTCATATGAAAGATTAAGACAAAGTGCTATGTGCTTTCAGAGCACACTAGAGAGCTTCCAGGCAGGGGAAACTGGTGAGGTCTTTAGGAGGTGGATGGAAAAACAAACATGCGCTCACGACGGCAAAGAAGAGACACCAGTCGTATTTAAGGATCAGCAGTGTGGCCAATACAATGGGGTCAGAAGTGTTCAAGAACAGGGATTGTGGTTACCTAAGGGATGGTGTCCTAGGGTTCTTTGAAATCTAGATAAACTTTAGGTCATGGGGAGTCAATGGCCTTTTGAGCTGAGAAGGCAAGCCTTTTCTCAGCCGGAAGCCCGGAGAAAGTTATTCAGCCTCTCTGGGGCTCATTTTCTTTTTTGTAACATGGAGATAATAATACCTTCCAAAGAAACAAAGCACTTGGCATAGTGCCTGGACTATAGGTGTTCAAATAACTGTAATTGCAAAGTTAATGATCATGACAATAATGGAAACAGAAGGTGTTGCCAGGCACAAAGTTCCAAATTCCCAAATCAGTATGAGCTCTATGTTTGGGATTGAATTCTTGGCTGGCTGCAACACCAGGCTCAGAAGACCCCACCACTCTGTAGCCACCATGAGGAGTTACCACCTCCCTAGCTGTGTACCTCTGGCTGGCCCCGGGCACCTAGGCAACAGAGTCTACCTGAGCCTTCCCTGAGTCTGAAGGTGAACCCAGCTTGAGCAGATCCTCTGTGGTGGCTCTGGCTCCCCTGGCATGCCTCCACCCAGAAGTGCTCCTCTGGTGTGACAAGGAACTCCCTCCCCACACCCTGCATGGCACAACCCTAAGGATTTCCTATTCCAGAAGGATCCTTGCAGCAGATTCCTCTGCTCCAACTCTGGAGGTCTGGAAAAAGCAGCTCGGTGCACTCTTTTCCCTTTGAACTACCCATGTGTGGATAAAATACATCCGAACTGTGTCGTAGCTGTGGCATATTTTCTGTGGATATTCACCTTTTATGAAAAGGTGAATTCATTCATGTTTCCCTTATTTATTCATTGATGAAACAAACAAGTATTGAGTGCCCAGTGTGTGCCAAGCACTGGGTTAAGTAGGCACTAAAAATACACTGACAGACCAGCCTGCAAGCTGAACATTATATAAATACCAATGATATGTACATATTTGTGTATCTATATGCACATACATGCACACACCCTCAAAGGACATTTAATGTGGAAAGTCAAAGTCAACTTGTAAATGTGCTCGTGTCTTTCCAGGCGGACTTAGGTGGCACTGCCAACGCCATCTGCTCTAGAGCAGAAGGACAACTTAGCAGGCAAAGGCAGCTGCCAGCTTAGGCTCAATGTACCCTCTTAGTTCCCTCCAGGATGACCTGGTATGACCACCCTTTCTAGGTAAAGAGGATTCTATCTCCGTTTGACAATAAATCCTCAACCTGAAAAAAGAGAGGTCGTGTCAAACCTGGCTGACTTCAAGTCACAGGAGCGTGGAGTTTTTATGACTTAGTACTACCAAGCAGAGGCCAGCGTGCCGTTCACGCAGCAGGGTGAATACAGGTTCGTCTGGTTTGAGATCTGATTGTTTGCTGTCGGTGTTTCAGTACCGCTGACGTGAAGAAGGATAATATTTCTCAAATACTGACATATGTTACTGTTTCCCTGATATTTTGAGACGCAGTAAAATGTGATGGTTGATTCATAGGAAGAGGGCACAGGCAGGGGTGAAAGTAGAGGTCAGCGGAGGAGGAAAGGAAAATGAAATTTCTCGAGATCGAGGTTTTCCACTCTTGCAAAATGAGGACTTGAAATAAAAATTAATTTTATTAAAAGAAAAAATGAACTTAAAAATCTCTTACACACTTTACGTTGTGAGATGAGAGCTGTAATTGCCTTGGATACTTTTTGGGGATTCGGTCTGACGTGAATAGGAGGCAACTTTGGCAAACTGCTTAAATAATGATGGCAAATACAACGTTATTGTAAGAACCAACCATAAAAGGCCTGAGTAAGGAGAAAACGGACTCATTTATAATATTTGCACCCATGTCCTATTCTCTCTTTATTTTAAAAGAACATAATTGAAGTTATCTAGGTATAAAATGTAGTCTACTGTATTCTGAAAACATTGCAGACAAATTTTTTACTAAAATATTAACATTTTAAATGTCATGTTTATTAACATGGAAAAATAGTCCTGATACAGTGTTCAATAAAAAAAGCAGATTATAGAATAATCTGTATAGGTTAAATTAATGTTAAATTCATTACTAACAGTAATAGTTTAATGCTTTAATGTCATTAAAATTTACATATATTTTGAAATTATTTGTTTTATTGTAAAATTAACCTATGTTCATTGCAGAAAATTTAGAAAATAAAGTTAAAAAAGAGAAAGTTAAAAAAAGATAATTCTAACCAGAGGTCATCATATTTAGTTAGCCCTGAACTATGGACAAATGTTTACCTCTAAAAACTTTATTTTTTTAATCTTTAAAATTAGATATTTTAAAGAGATAATAATAGTATCTTCCTTATAGGACTGTTATACTTCATGTAAATATAAAATATTTCTTACAATGTCTTGCATATCATAAGCACATATTTATAATTTTATACCAATTTTAAACAAAGGAATATCACCTATACAGATTATTCTGTAATCTGCTTTTTTTTACTGAACAAGATATCAAGACCTTTTATCCATATTAATCAACATAAATATGCAGTATAATTTAAACAACTAGTTAGTGTTTCTTTCTTTAACTATGCCATACTTATGAGACATTTAGATCGTAAACATAATTTTTAATTGTTGTATAATATTCCATCATAAGTACATACTCTATTTAATATCTTATGTTGTCTTTTACGATCCAGCTCCTTGGGGGAAATGAGGCCATGTTCATAGTAATAAAATGTATTTCTCTGACTCTTTTCCAGCTTTCTTTTGTGAGACTTCAAGCTCTCTTCAAAGACTCCCGTCATTCCCAGGAGTTTCCAAGAGATTCATCCATTCATTCAATCCACAAACATTGAGCACATACCACGCACCGGACAGTGCATAGAATGCAATAATAAGAAAAAGTAGGCACAGCTGCTGCTCTCTTGGCATTTCCAATCTTAAAGGGGAAACCAGACTTTAATCAAAGAATCACTCAGGTGATGGACGCAGGCTGTGTTGAGTACTATGAGGACAAGGCGGAGCGCCACTGGGAAGGGCTTACCCTAGATGGCCACTCGGAGGCCTCTGAGGAAGTGCATGACCAAGATGAGACTGAAGTGTGGAGAAGGTCCCTGGGTCTGGGGAAGGGTTCAGGAGAAAGAGGGTTGCCCCTGGCTGGAGGAACAGCCAGGGCAGATGCTCTGTGTCAGGAGGGAGCGAGGTATGCTCGAGGAACTGGGCATGCCCCTGGGCTGTGGGTGGACACGTGTGAGGGCAACATGTGCCAAGCCAAGTTGGCAGTGTACCCCCCATGTGTTTGGAAGTGTGGGCTTTGTTGTTACTCAGGTGTAGTGGGGCCAACAGATCTGGAGATACCCATAATTTGTGAGCATAACAAATTTAGTTATTCTCCAGAGTCAGTCAGGAGGCAGAGGGGTTGAAAGAAAGAGGCTTTATTGTCATGTCCCTGGGAGGAAACAGGAGAGGCAGGGTATGTAGCTGTAGGATTGGCCAGTTTGAATAATTTCAATCGGCTATCGGACATAAGGGCTGTCCCTGGTTTTCTGGTACCTGGCCCTGGGGTGATTAGGGAAGAAGTATAATGGCCCTGAGGGTGAGAGCCCAACAGAGGAATTGGTTAGTTTGCAAATTAAAGACACACTCTCAGGTGAGTTGTTTGCAATCTCTAGGAATCAGCAAGCTCTTGAGAGGGAAAGTCCCTCCAGGGTCATCAAGGACCCAAGATGTCAAAGCAATAAAATATACAGAATAAGAAGACATCGCTCATCCAGCGTGTTTGAGGAACATAAAGGTGGGCGGAGTGGCTAGAGTACAGTTAGCAAGAGGGAGAGAGGATAGGTAAGGAAAGATGATATTTCTCGATGACTCTGAGAGACTTCAGTAAAAACAGACCTTTCCAAATTCTATAGTCTCTTTCCCCCTTGGGCACAAACATACAGCTGACTGAGGTCAAATCTGGGTAGAAGAAACATCTGCACCCAGATGTGTCCCACCAACTGAGGTGCTGACACTGGGCTAAGCCTGTGTGCTGAATCTCTTTCTGGGGGATATTTTTTTTATATATTTTTTCTTACATTCTTTGGTTAAATAGATCCAAGAGCATTGGTTCTCAACTGGGAGAAATTTTGCCACCCAACAGCCATTTGGCAATATCTGGAGCCTTTTTTTCGTTGTCACAACTTGGTAGAAGGTGCTAGTGGCGTCTAGAGGGCAGAAGACAGGGATACTGCTAAACACACTACAATGCATGGGACGGTCCCCGATAGCAAAGCATTATCTATTCCAAAATGTCAATAGCGCTGAGGTTGAGAAATATGCTCTAAATATCCACATCCCGAAAGTTAATGGGCCCAGGATTCAACCCTTGACCCTTCACAAAATAATTTTCCACTGACAATGATGCTGCAGTGGAAATACCGTATACATTATTTTTATGAATCTTTTTCTTTTACTTTCAAAAAATATCTTATTTTTCTTCTCCCTGCTCCTTCTCTCCATTTCTATTTTTGGGAAAAGAGGCCCAGGAGCTTATGTGGAAAGGGTTACTTAACGCCCTATCTCAGAGCACAGTTGCAAAGCCTTTTCAAGTACACTCTTTGTTTTGTTCATTTTTTTGAGTCTCCCAATTACTTTCTGAGATCAAATCAACTCGAAAAGTCTTTAGCGACTGCCTCCCATGTACTCAGCATGTGTTCAGCCTCTGGAAATCCAGCACAGTGCCTGATGTCGTGCACGTAGGGCCTGGCCCATGAGTACCTACGCAATCCTGTTTACTTCTCCCAGTAGCTCTATAATGAAGGAATTAACATACCTCTTCTTACACATGAGTAAATAGAAGCCTGGAGGGTTCAGTCATGCCCAGTACACATGGCTGCATGTAGTGGATTTTAACTCAGATGCATGGTCTGATTCCAAAGCCAATGCTCTTCTCTTGGGACTCCCTCACTCTCTCTCCACTAATGGATGCTGGGAAGCATGACTCTTCTTAGCCCATTAAGAACTGTGCTCCAGTTGGCTGTTTCAATTTGGGAGACTCCATTAAACTCACTCTCAGCTTCCCCACAAATCAGCAAGCACAGTTCTGGATGACGGGGAAAATGTTAATCAAGGGAATAACAAGCCGTTATAATGGTTTGATACCTGCTACACTAGAAAACGCTGGCTTTTGAAGACTCTGACTCCTACTTATTTGACACCTTTGCTGAGGTGCTGTAAAATTAGCAGAGATCAGTTAGGGACAATCACAATACTGGGGGACATTTTCTGATATTATTAAAGTTCTCTTCTATAAATGCTGTAAATTGTTCCCTGGGAAATTAAACAAATTCTCATTGAGCCTGAGGTTAGCCCTGAATTTAAACAGAAGATTTAAAAGCTCGTCACCAGCAGGCCTATTCCTGCTCTCAAGAGAAATTGCTAATCCTCAGATGCCAGCCTCTTCCCTACCCCTCAAGGTATCTATTGTACCTCCAAGACTATTATTGGCAATTTCTTTAAAAAATTTTCTATCATTCTGTATCGTTTTAATGATTTTGTTCCATTATGCCCTTATTCTCTTAAAAAAATAAAACATGAGCTATCTAGCTAAATAACCTTTGGTAAATACATAGAATTGTATGCTGTGGTATAGCTTAAAAAATAAGTGCAGGAGGGTGATGTCAGCATGATGGTGAAATAGGAATTTCCAGTACTTGTCCTTTTTTAGAAATATCAATTTGAACAACCATCCATGCATAAAAACATCTTCACAAGAGCTAAGGAATCCATGCAAGAGATTACAGTACTTGGGTAAAGCACAAAAGTCAGAAAAAACAGACTGAAGAGAGTAGGAAAGACAGGTTCACCCTATCTGCATCACCCCTCTCCAAACCTGGGCAGCACAGTATGGAGAGAGATACCCCCCACTTGGGAGAAGAAGAGTGAAGTGAGCACCCAACTTGACTACCAACTTCAGCCTCAGGACTGGCCCAGTGAATGCTGGTGCCAGGCCCATTCCCAGGGACCCAGGTGCCAGGCCCGCTTCAGCACCAGGCCAGTCCCTGTGGACTCATGCTTAAGTTGTGCCCTAGCACGAGGTCATCCCTCCAGGAAACAGGCTTCAGGTTGGCCCCCATGGACCCAGGCTCCATGCCTGTCCCCGCAGACACAGGTTCCAGGCCCACTCCCAAGGACCCAGTCACCAGACCTGTCCTATGGGACCAAGGATCCAGGCTTGTCCCTCTTAACCCAAAATGAGTGACTGAGGCAAGGATCTCAATCAATCAAGCTTTATTAAGCCAGGTTTAGGGCATGTCCAGGAAAAACCCAAGCCACAGAAGCATCTGTAATTGTTTTTTCCAAAGAGGTTTTTAGGAGGTTTAGTATTGGTACATTTCCTTAAAAGGGGTGAGGGATGTAGAATGAGGGGCAGGTGGGCAGTAAGACAAATGGCTACATTCTTGTGAGACTTTAGTTAGTGTCCCCCAAAATCTACATTTTACTGAAGATAAGGTAAATGTTTGAAGAGAAAATGGTAGTAAAGGAAGAATCAATTATGCAAATGTCCCTAGGTAGGTGGAAGAATGACTGATCTTGTCCTGTGTCTATTCTGCACCTAGAAAGATAAACTTATAATCAACATTACTAGTGTGGAATCAAACAGACTTTAGTTTTAGGAGCTAGATGTAGCCTGTAGACCCAATGTTAAAATTATAGAGACTTCTAATAAAATAAATTATTAGTGGTTCACAAAACTGCTTTATATATCAGAGATCTACACTTAGTTTTCAGAAAGTCTATACCTTCCACCAAAGAATGTAGTGAATCTTCCAAGTAACCGATGTATTTCTCTTGCTAGGTTGATGTCCACCTAGTTGGCATGTTTCTGTTGACTCCTGGCAGTGCTGATTTTTCTATAAACAGTTACAATTATCTCTGGGCATAAAAGGCTTTGTATGGTTGGTGTCCTGTCACTACCCAATAATAATGAGCTAAGTCATTCAGTGAGTGATCACAGTGGAAAGCAGAATCAGTAAATCTTTGTAATGCTGGGCTTGCCAAGCAGAGCTCTGTGGCTACAAACGCACTAACCAGTTAGAGAGAGCACCTCCAGGTCATGCCATTCACTCCATAACCACGACTATCTTTCTTCTTCTCGTCCAACTTTTTTTTTCCATGACCATGCTGCAGTCTCTGCTGAAACTTAAGAAAGACTAAAAATCAGGGACACCTGTCGTAGTTGGAAACAACCATGTTTTCAGTGTTATAGTGGCCACTGAGCCTGACAGCTGCACAAACACGAGGCCAGTCTGGGTTCATTTCAATACAAGTGTCTTCTCTGTTGGGAAGAAAAATGCCCTCGGAACCTCAGTTCCTAAGCTGTTGCTGTGGGTTTGTTTGTTTGTTTTTGCAGAAAGAATATTTTCTCATCTGTTTGTTTAGATACACACACACACACACACACACACACACACACACATCATAGGACTAGCAGTTAATTGAAAAAGTCAAAGTAGGGAATTATAAAAATAATAGGTACATATTTTTAAATATTTTATATTACCTTCAAATATAGAAATCTATTTATTTTCCAATGTCTAATGAAAGGTCAATGCTTGATTGGCATGAACACACTGTTTAGAGTTCTGTCGTTGCTTCTTTTATGTGAATGCACTTCCAACGTATCATGCACGAATTCCAGATTGGATTTCTTTAAAGTAGAATTAGAACCCCAAGACAGTTATTAAACAATCTGGGAGTAGTTTTTTGTAATCTTTTCCCAAAGAGTTAACTCACCCGTACTTAAGTTCTCAGCAACGTTTTCAGCGACTTGTTTTCTAATGCTAACACTCCTTAGTAGTCGTAGAATACAGGACTCTCTCTTCAATGTATTTCACTGGCTTGTGTAATATGTAATTAAATGAATATAATCCAGATGACAAACAGAACTGGCATTGATTGGCTTGGGGGCAAAGTGCAACTGATCCTTGGACAGTAAGCATCTCACCTGGCGGGAGCAGGAGGGCAGGTGCGTGTGAGAGTGGCCGACGGTAGCGCTGGTCAGCTACTAGGAGCAGCTGTCAACAACTCTTGCTTGGCTAGGGGAGAAGGTGATATATATATAGGGCAGTTGACAGAATGCTGCTGTTTATTCATTGCTTTTAGGGGTTTTCAGTGTGTCGTAAGCAGCACAACCCTTTCTTCAGATGAGATCTTACACAGAACAGGATATCCGGCGGGGGCGGAGGTGTTCTGGGGGAGTTGTTCATCCTCTCTACTCCCCCGAGGTGGCCCCTGAAAAGCAGCTGGGACTCCTGGGCTCTGTGAGGCACAATATGTCAACCTCTGACAGAGTCCAACCTTTTCACATCAAAATGATAAACTGAGATCTAAAGATCTTGTGACCAGAACTCAGTGTTTCTGCCTCCTGACTTATACTTTTTTTTTTCTGTTGCATTTTCTATCTTTTATTCCCCACGTGACATGTGCCTACCTCTTATGGGGTCTTTTTGTCATCTGATTATTTCTCAGTGACATTCAGCAGCATGTACAAATTCCCACTTCCTTGGTGTCGGCCCTGGCTCTTTCCCAGACGTTAGGAGGGAACATGTTAGTTTGGCCAGGAACGCCCTGCCTCCAGATCATTCCCAGAACTTGCCACTAGCGACCTGTGAATCAGCTGTGTGGTGGGCCAGGCATGACTTTCCTTCTGACCTTTCCTCGAGACTTTTACTTCTCAGGAGTTCGTGGGCCTATGAAGTATTTTCATTGCTAAATTCACAGTGCCTGATTTCGCTTTCAGATTGCTCCCAGGGAAGGTAATATCCAAGCTGGGCTTGACCGGGAAGAGGTGGTAGGAGGGACCAAGGGCATTCTAGGTAGAGAATCAAACACAAAAGCTTCAACTGGCCCTGAGCAATCACCACGTTACTGAAGCGAAAGGATAGAGCAGGGGCCGGAATCGTGAAGGGCCTCACAGCCATGCTAAAGAGTTCGGATTTTATCCTGAAGGCAGTGGAAAGTTACTACAGTTAAAAGCAAGCAGCAGAATGACATGATCAGATTGTGATTCAGATGGGTCATCCTGTCAACACTAGAAAATGAATGAGGGGTGGGAGAAATTGAAGGCAGAGAGACCAGATGGGACACCGTTAGAATAATTCAGGGGAAATATGATACAGACCTGAACAGTGAGAATTTAAACAGAGAGAAGGAGATGGATTTCAAGACCCTGAGCATGCCTGTACTTAGAACACTTTCCAATACTAACCGACTACAAAGCTAGATTCGAGCGGCCAAAACAATTTTAGGAGACATGGAAGAGAGTATAGATCTCCCATACGGTCACTTCCAAAGTGGAAGTCTCTGAAAGAGGAAAATTGCGAATGAAATTATACATGCTGTATAAAGCGATGCACTGTCTTAATGTGATCACCCCAATTGATCAAATTATTTGACTGGTCAAAGTGTCACATCATGGACAGAGGGCAGTGGATCTCAGACGGCATTTTCTAAGAAATGCAGAAACCTCAATCTCGTCTTTGGTTAAACTTCATTTATTCAACCTGCCCTGATTCAGAGATCTTTTTCTTCAAGTTAATTTATTAGTATCTAAATCACTGAGCAGGAACTGATTGAATATCAGATTTTAAGGCAAAAAGTGAATTTGCGGATTGTTTTAGTTGATAACAGAAGGTCTAATAAGATATAATTGCATACGCACGCGCAGGGATATTTTGGTGGAGGTGGCAATGTACTTACTCCCCAGCAAGCAAACTGCGAATGCACAATGGTGTTTACTGACGTGCACTATATTTAGAAAAGACAAGTCTAAGAGAGCTTGGCTTTGAAAGCCTTTTGATCCTCCCTCTCATCGCTGTGTGGTGGAGGGGCCTTTGGCCAGCACTGAGCGGGAGAAATCACCCCCACGGCTTCCACCCAACGAACCTCCACCCTTGTGACCAAACATAGACTTGCTGCTTCAGGAAGGTTTGCATAAAAAGGGATTGATTTTCATTTGGTTCTGCAAATGCACTCACTGAGCTGGTCTGGCAGAAAGGAAGAGAATAAGAAGGGAAAACAAAATTCTTAGGCAGCTCTGGCCAGCTTCCAAGTGCTTCAAGCTGACAGCACAACTGGCTTAATCTGCTTCTTTAGAGCTGAAGACACGCTTAGCTTTCAAGGCCAGAAACTCCAGACTTAACAAGTGATAACTTGAAATTCGGAATCTTTTTTTTTCTAGTAAAAAACCGAAGCAAACTATTGTGCTCGGGCTCTTCTGCACTTAAAAATGTAAAAATTGCAGAAGTAGGGTTCTTGAGCTCTACTTAAAATTTTTTTCTAAATTGTAAAAAGACATGACTTCTCCAAGAAATAATCCTCTTGCATCTGTTGTTACCATGTGATTGAATTAAACCTGCTTAAGACAAAAAGATATCCCTCTTTGAAATGAAATTAATTGAACTCGATCTAAAATAATCGTTATTTATTTGCTGACCATTTGCCAGGGACAGGCATCAATCTCAGTTTAATTATAAAGATAACGACGAATAAAACATCCCCTCCCTTCAGGGCCCTCACAATCTAGCAGGAGAGACCACTAATTCATGACTATATAAAGACATGTATTCTAATTTTCATGCAGTGCGATAAGCATTATAGAAAAGGTATACATAATGGGCAAGATATTGTGAAAACAAGGTAAGGTAGCAATGAATTTCAGCCCAGGGTGGGGCAAAAGTTGGTTAAGGCTTCACGAGGATACTAACATTTAAGCTGGGCTTTAAAGAGATACTACCCAGCGAGAGTTAGAAGTAAGACCAGGACTAGCTGAGGACACAGAGAACACTAGCTGGCAATGAGGCCCCCAGCTTTGCTCAGAGAAGGTGGCGGGGCCAGAAGCAAGATCATCAGCTCCTACCTCCTGGTCTGACCCCACCAGCCCTCACCTGCACTGGAGCATGAAGCTCCTCCCTGGGCTTCTTGCTTTACCCTCCCCCTTCTGTGGCCATCGTTTCTCCACGAGCATTAAGACCGAACCCTTAGATATTTGCAGAGAGCCTGCTGTAAGTCAGACACTCTGCTAGATACTTGGAATACAGGAGCAGACAAAACAGACGGAAAACTGTGCCCTTGTTCAACTGATTCTTCAGCAGTGGGAGACAGTCACACCACGAAAAACATATAAGTATAAATAACTAGATTTATAATATATTAGAAAGTAATAAGCATTACTTAACATTGAGCAGGGAAAGCGGATCGGAAATAGCGCAGTTGGGAGCAGGCTGACATTTTAAATGGTGGGCAGGGTGGGTCTCGCTGAGACATCGGCGTTCCCGCATAGACGTGGAGGAGAGGGAAGGAGTTAGCCACATGGGTGACGGGGGAAGAGTGTCACAGGCAGAGAGAAGAGCCAACGAAGACGGCAAAGGGTTTTCAGAAACAGCAAAGAGGCCACTGTGGCTGGAGCAGAGAGCTAGAGGGAAAGAAGGAAGGATAAAGTCGAAGAATTGAGGGGGTCTCTTCACAAAGGGCCGGTGTCATGAGGAATCTGGCTTTACTTGGCGGCCAAGGAGTTTGGAGCAGAGGAATGACATGCTCTGACCTATACTTTAAAAGGAAACGACCTGGCCGCTGTGTAGTGAACAGACTACAGGAAAAAAATGCTAAGACAGGGAGGATGCTTGGGAGACTTCATCAGCAACCAGGAGGGAGCAGAAGGAGGCTGAGAGCAGGGCAGTAGACAAGGGAAGGCGTGGAGTGCAAGGGCTTGGACTGGACGGCGCAGGCGCAGCCCACGGTGTCTGGTGACAGATGGGCCTTGAGGTCTCCTGGTCCCAAATACTAGTCTAGATCTGATTGTTAACAAAGTGGGGTTTTTCTCCGTCAGATACCGGAATTCACCAGGAATGGAAAGTGAAGTCAGAGTGGATCAGGAGTGTATTCGATCACTTTGTTAGGCCTTATCCAAAATTGTGCAGAGGTTGCCCTAGGCAGACTGAGAGAGTTGGGAGAAAATCTAGCTGAGAAGAACTTTCAAGCAGGAGAACATATTCTGAATCAGGGAGAGAGTGTTTTGCGAGCTATGTTAGAAGTGTGCTGTGTAGAGTTAGAAATGGTTTTCTTGCCTGTGAGTTTGCTGCCCTAGCTGCTAGGAGCCCAAGAGTTATCCAGAAAAACCCTCTGCACCTATTTCTATTCCTAGAGGCTGTGTGCGTGGTAAAAATACAGAGACCGACTTAAGTTATACCCCTTCTAGAAGGGGGGATATGTTTTCAGGGACTAAAATAGTAGCACATTAAATTCAGGCAGGTGCTCGCCTGAAGAATGCGAAACCATCTTCTCAAGAGTCTCGGGAGGTTTTTATTCGAATGCTTTTAGCAAAATAAACAGTTACTAGGAAAACATGTTGTCATAAATATAAGAAGGGTCTGCAGGCCTGAAATGTATCTGGCTCATTTCTCCTTCCTTTGTAATCCCACTAAGCCCAGACGCTCAGCCGTGACAGGCGGATCTCCCTGATCCCTCATCACCCATGGCTGCTGGCAGAGAAGGGCCAGTGTTCTGAGCTTCAAGTAAACAAGCTTTCTTGATTAATGACCCCTGACCTTCTAAAGACTATGTATTCAGTGAAATATTTGGACCAGAGAGGCTCTTACATGATATATGGGCTGATCTACAGGCAGCAAAGAATTTTGTTGGCCTGGTCCAAAGAGCCCTATTCTGGATTTGCCTCCTGGACCGTTGAGTCGAATTATAAACAGAAGACATTACTTTAGGGCTTATTAATTCTGGATTTGTACTATTTAATAACAACATATTCAGAATTTTATCTTTGTTTTATTTTAAAAAGTTTGTACTAAGCAAATTTACAAAGTAAACAAGATAATGAAATTTTTGCCAACTTTTGAGTATTAAGTGTTTCTAAGGACTTTGGATGCAACTGTTTATAAACAACATATTA
The DNA here is from genome assembly GCA_004363605.1 of Indri indri. NCBI lineage: Eukaryota > Metazoa > Chordata > Mammalia > Primates > Indriidae > Indri > Indri indri. The sequence goes on along the minus strand of RJWJ010024661.1, from coordinate 113 downwards.
ATAATACCCATAGATCATAATGCTTTGATGCATTAATTATAAATCATTCTTAGTGATTCAATTAAGGAGGATTCTCCCTAAATAATTTTGCTAGCTTCTCTCCAGTTACTCAA